>CAUYSK010073971.1:0-31546 GCA_963575035.1 Avahi laniger | reverse complement strand
GACAGCTAAAAATATATATAGAAGAAATTAGCCGGGCATGGTGGCGCATGCCTGTAGTCCTAGCTACTCGGGAGGCTGAGACAGTAGGATTGCTTGAGACCAGGAGTTTGAGGTTGCTGTGAGCTAGGCTGACGCCACGGCACTCACCCCAGGCAAGAGATTGAGACTCTGTCACAAAAAAAAAAAAAAAAGAAAAGAAAAATTAAAAATAGATGTATCTCACAGTCTAATATCTACATTAGACCTGAGACCAAATAGACATCTACCTCTTTATATAAATGTATTAACATGCCCAAGATCGAAACCTCAAGATAAAATGCTTCAACAATCTTATTTTACAATGTGTCAATTTTATCTTACCTTCAAAACCACAAGACAATAATCTGCTTCCTGTTTAACCTGTACTAAAAATGGAAAAGGATCTAATTTTTTTTTTTTTACCTGACAGTTGTCCGTTCAGGTTTTTCCTTTCATTGATTTGTATGATGACTGTAGTTAAGACGGCCCAGCAGGACCACGACTGTATGTGCTAAACAAAAGCTGGGACATGTGTGGACTGAGTCGCAGTGTGATCCTAGGGTCCCAGTGTGTACCTCCAGCCCCGCTGGAAGTGGAGTCCTCGATGTTCTCAATAATCAGAAAAATCCATCTTGTGAAATGTCACCATGCTCGAGGGCTCTGTGGGCAGAGTCGTCCACTTTTCTAAGGGTATGTCAAGCACACGTTTCCCCAGACTGGTGTTGAACAGCCTCTCAATTCCGGCTGTGGAGGCAGAAAGACAAGTGCGGGACCCTCCTGCCCGCTAGGGGAACCCAAGCGGGTCGTCCTTCTCTGTGCTCAGTAGCCCAAGAGGTCACTGCAAAGCAGCAGCAGGGGCCGCTGAGGACAGGACATTCTCCCTGTTTCCCTAGTTGCACGTGAAGCATCCCAAGACCTCTTAACTTGATGTTTAGTGTGAAAAAGGATAGCCACAGAAAAACAGATCTTGCAAGAATTTTGAACAAACTTCCCTTGGCTACTCTCTGCCTGAGTTCAAAGGACACCTAAAGGGTACGTGGGGTCTCTACTATAACGATGGGTTCCCAAACAAAGCAGACTCACTTCTAGCAATTGCATTTAAAAAAAAAAAAAAAAAAACGCAGAGCGCTTCTGCAGGGCTGACCTGACCCATTAGTATCTTCTGGTCTCTCCTCGACAATCCGGCAAGGGGGAACAGCAACAGTTAAAAGAGCGGACTACCTTAAGTAAATGAAAAAGCGCATGTCCATATTATGAAACAAAGGGGTTCTGCACCATCTGTCCCCGTCTGGGGTGCCCCGCTCCACAATGAGCGGCTTTGCGAGGGATTCAAGTGCACCTTGTAGATTAAATAGTCACTCGGCTGCTTAAGCCCGGCCGCGCAGACAATGGCGCGGAGCAGCCCCGCTCCTTGCTTCCTGTCGCCGGCTCTGCCTCACTACACAAACTCAATGCGCGCGCGGCTCCCCCGGCGCAAGGAGTGGACTTGACCGGAGCTAAAACCAACAAAGGCCGACTCCGGTGGGAGCTGCGGCAGCGCCGGGCACCGAGTCAGCAGCGGGGCCCATTGGCATGCAAATGCCCGGCCGGGCCCGGCGCGCCGCCCCCGCCGCTGCAGCCCTATTTTGTCACCATTCATTTTCCCTTCATCTCGTCATCGTCATCACTCGCCCTTCCAGACCTGCGAGTGTCCATAGCCCGAATGGCAGAATCCCCCGATACCGGGCCTAGGAACAGAAAAATTCAACCTGCTGCTGATTTACAAACGAAAAAAAGAAAGTTCCAAAGTCCTACAGTGGCGGTTAGTTTCTCCCCCCTCCCTAAGTATTTACTCACTTAACTTTAAGTATTTACTTACTTAAATCCTGTTCTCTTCCTTTTATCCAGGAAGAACCAGACTTAAATTTTTTCAGGTGCTAGATGATATGTTTAGCTTAGAAGGAAGTTCTCGCTGATGCTCTGTAAACGTTTAAGTCAAAACAAAACCCATTTGGCATTTGGTTACTGCCCGCCCTCTTTCCCCACTCCTCTGTCCTTTGGTTTACTTTGGCGAGATAGTAGTATCAGCTTGCTGTTTATTTTGTCCTTTCCCTAAGGTTTAAAGTTAACGCATGTATTGTTAAAACTCCAACAGTACCTTAAAAGAGGGAGTAAAGGTAAGGGTTTTTTTTTTTTTTTACAGAAATGAAAAGCTTATTCGACTTTCCAAACTATGAGTTACTAGTAATAATTCAAAAATAAAGCTAAACGGTATTTAAAAGTCACCTGAAATCATAAGATGACTTTCTACAGCAGTTACATTTCGCTGCCATTTCAGACTATTAGAAAGTTAGGACTGATAGAACTATAACAAATAAAGTAAATAATTTTTTTAAATCCCTTAATTTTGTAAGTATTCCAGAGTATAAACATACTTGAACACATAATAGCTGTGTAATGATTCACTTAAATACACAGATTATTTTGCTAAAAAGCAACTAAAGGAACATGGTACCATCTTTGATTTTGCATGAGAATTTTTAAATTATTTGGTAAAGCAAAGTAGAATTTAAGCCAAAAAGAAATGTCATAATTGTTATCAAGGTTTAAAGTTAGAATACTTTGTGCTCTTTGAGGGCAGGTCTCTCACTTTTTTTTTTCTTTCCTCTTTTGGGGGATAGCACCTCCCTACCCAGCCCAAGAATATGCACAGACATGCATAGGCACATTTACGGCCTATCATAAGAGATCAGTAATTGCTGGATTGGGTTGAGCTGAGTTGAGTAGACTCAAATTGAGTTGAGTTGGATCTACAACGCAAGATGTTCAGAATTACAGTAATTACCTTCTGCAATGTACACCTGATGGTTCTGCTTGCCCAGCATCCGTTCTCTCTTATAGAAAGTGAACCTGATTTTCATTAAGAGGACTATCCCTCTTCCACTCACAGTCCAAGTGTTTCAGTGGGGCTAACCCCACCTACATCCATGGTTCCAGGGCCACAGCTAGTCCATAGGATCCCTTTCCACAAATTAGAAAAATGCACCTCTTCTTTCAGGCAAATGAAGCCCAGCCCAGAGAACCAGGCTTGCCCAGAAAGCTACACTCCCCTGGCAGCTGGGGCGGGGCCTTTGTACACTTCCCATTTTACATAGTCCTTCCTATTTCCTGCACTAAACATGTGACTGGCATCAGTCTATTTAGGCCACAGTGATGAGTTTCAGGAACTGACTTGTGAACTGAGTTGATTTTATGAGAGTTAGACATAGAACTTTTGCTAGGATTATTAAAGTAGAAGCATTCTTACTTTGTAGTGAGTGGAGTTGAATAAATGGCAGCCTGTAGACTTGGGCTGCACTTGCCTGTCCCGTCCTCAATGAGGAAGAGTCAGCCGTAGCAAAGAGAGAGAACAAAAGTGAGAGATTATTAATCACATCATATGAGCACCTGGATTCAGTCGTATCTGAATCAATCACCTTTTCAGTTATGTAAGCCAATAAATTCCTTCTTTTAATGATTTTTCTGTCATTTGCAATCTAAAAGAGTCTTGACTAATACAACTGCCACAGTGGGAAAAGGTAAATTTCATAGTAAATGGTAATTATATAACTGAATTCCTACTGTGTTTTGTTATCAGTGCACTTCATAATTATTCCAGCAACAGGCAAATCACTGTAAGTCAACCTAATAACCATTCTATTTCCCCTGGCTTTTCTTCTTCAATATATACCACATTAAAATAAAATACATGAATGAATTTTGTTTTCTTTGAGGGTTAGAAAATTTTCCTCTTGGCAGTGCCTTTGTTTAAAATAGTCTGAGTACTAAATGGGATGTTTAGGCAGGAAGGTTAGAAACTACCCAAGGTGCTAATCCTCTTGACATGTTTAATTTTGATTATAAGTGGAAAATATATGACACATTGGAATTGGTTTTAAAAATCTTTTCACACCTATTGAGAAGTCCAATAAATCTGAAACTACATTAATAAATAAAAGAACAGATCACATAGGTTGTGAGAACTTAGAAAACAGTAATCATTGGGCAAAAGGAAAACTTCACTAAGAAAAAGTTACACAAAACTAAATTCATTTTTCATTTGCTAACCAACATGGCACTTTGTTCTTTGTTCCCAGAAATATGCAAGTGAAGGATAGAAGATGGATCATTTGTCAGGGATATAATAGAAAGAATTCTTTCTTGCAGGAAGAAGTTAGACTAGTTTCTAGGTTCCTTTTAATTTTCATATCCTGAGTTTGTAATTCTAATGTTTATATATAGCAGCTATGAACTTTCCCATCAATTAATTACTATCTTATCATCTCTTTAGGATATCATCCCCCCTCCACTTACAATTTATGATTATCATTCCATGACTTTGAATTGTATTTATTTGAGCCTGAAAACATTAAATCTTGTCTTCAAAAAAATATTACCACCTGAATTGTTTCCAGTTTTAACCCAAAGCTAAGTTCCCGTTGCTGTTTTTATTTAAAAATCTAAGAACAGAGGATTTAGATATGAATGAAAATTAAGAGAAACTGCAATTCATTTTTTCCAGTTCCCGTTCTTTGTTATTCTTGGCTGCACTATTGTCATACCTTGGAAGATTGAAAAGAAATGCCATTAGTTCTTTGTTTTGTAAACACTGACTTCTTTTCCTTCCTTGCTATAATATCTGGCACATCTGCTTTCTATTTCTATATCATAATTCCTAGTATCTTTTCCATAGCTCCTCTCTTCCTTTAAAATTCCTCATCTTTAAGAAGAAATGACCCACAGCTAATAAGGCCTCCCTGACTCCCTCCTGTGACCTGCCTATACTATTCGCTAAGTTTAATTAAATAGAGAAAAGGGTCAGGGGTTTAACAGCTCCTTTAAAAATGTGAGTTGAGTCCCTCAGCATTTCTATAACCTCCTTGTAGCTTGACTTCCTGTTCTGTGGGGCCAGAAGATGAGCTCCACTCTTCCCAGACTCCCTTGCAGCAAAGGGTCTGTATGAAATCTAGCTTCTGCCAAACTGACATAACCACTCAAAACTCGAAGGTGAAAGTGAATAACATGCACTGTGGACACATAGAGGGGGATGAGGTCTCCTAAAAAGCAGACACATCTAATTCTTCTAGAAGCTGTGAGAGAGTTTCTGGAACCCAGTTGCTAGAGTTATAGGTTCCAAGTGAGAGGAGACGATACCAGGAGTGCTTTGCTCAAAACATTCCTATGTTGGACTTACGTATTTCTCAAGGCTGCTCTGTTCCTAGCTGTTGTAGCAACCATCCGAGCCTGGTTCTCGGGCCTTCTGAAGATTCTTTAGACTGCCTGGTATCTGCTTAAAGTGATTAGAGTGAATTGTGAGGGATAAAGTAATTGGTAACAGAAGTGGTTTCAGGTGAGGGAAATAGAAATCTGAGCTGGGATGTCTGATGTGCTGGATTTGAAGACACTGAGGATCTGGTTACTATGGGGGATGAGGCACAGTGGTGGGTGTTGCCTGAACATTTACTGGCAGCCACCAGAGCACAGTCTAGAAACACCAGAATGCTTATTGGAGACGAGGTTTCACACGACCAAGTGGCTGCTATTATAGAACAGAATGGAGGGACGTAAGTCTGTGTGGTAGCCTAATTCCAATTGTACTACAGTACTTAAAGAAAGAAAAGGACATTAAGGTTCTACGTTTTGTTTGAAGGCATGGCCAAAGACCAAAGAATTACTGTAATTACACTATAGACATTTTACATTTTGTCAGCCACATTTTTTGTCTGACATAGCCAAAAATGAGATGTAGAGTCTGATCCTATGAGTCTCTGAATTATGACGCAGGTGAATTTCCATTCATATCTGGTCTCTTGCATGAAGGTTTGGATTACTTGGTACCCCGCCAATCCCACCCTTAAGTGGAATGGGGATATTTGGGAGGATTTAGCTGCAATGAATATCTGAACAGCTCCATTGCATTACTCCAGCTTTAAAACTTGTGTCTGAAAATCTAAAAATACTTCTAAATCATGCCTTAAGAAGAAATAAAAATGTAAATTTGAAAATGCTTACGAGTGAAAGAAAAATAGAAGTACCCTTTTATGTCAAAACATATGGAATAAACTAAGGCAGGTACTAACAAGGACAAATAAATCTTAAATTTGATGTTAGGAATACATGAAAAGGGAACATAATTATAGATACAGTGGAGATTTTTAATCTTTGCAAAAAATATGAATAACTCAATTTGAAAACTTAGACATTTAGATATATATATTACCTAGAAAACATACAAAACCCCACAAGAAAAACATTCTTACAAGACTTACGAAAGGAACTGAATCAAGTTTAGTATCCGTACACAAAATGGACACAGATTCAGATGGTTTTATAGGGAAGCTTTACCAAAAGTTTCAAAAATATATACTATTCTAAAATTATACCAACTTTTCCCAGGAGGAAGAAAAAGAATCACTCTCCACATTATTTTATGAAGTTAGTATAACCCCAATATTATCAAACAAGGACAATACAAGAAAAATTACAGGCCAAGCTCCCTTACGAACTTCAATTTCCAAATCCTAAATAAAATATTAGTCCACTGAATTTAGCAGGAAGTTAAAAAGAAATGTTAATGACTAAAGTTTATTTAATCATTGCAAGACTGGTTTAACATTTAAAAATTCCTGACCACATAACAGTTTAAAGAAGAAAAATTATCATCTCAATAGATTCAGGAAAAGATTTTGATAAAATTCAATACTCATTCATGCTAGAAGCTCACAGAAAACAAGGAGGATAAGGAAATTTACTGAATCTACTAATGGATATCTAACAAAACCCAACAGCAAACATGGTTCTTAATGGCAAAGTAGTAGAAGTAGTCCCCTGAAAATCAGGAACAAGACAAAAAAATAATTCCCCCATCACTAATTTTACTCTGAATTATGAATGAGGTTCTAGCCGGTGCATAAGGCATGCACTGTTTGTTTGCTAGTCAGGATGGTGTAGGCCTGGTGGTGGTGACACACAAATGCCAACTTGTCAGTGGCTTAAGACATAAATTTACTCTTTGCTCGAAGTACATTGCAGATCCCGTTGGTGATGACTCAGTTCTAAGGGTCCATTTGTGGCTATGCATCTCAAAATGGGAACTCCCAGGCATTGTACCAAGGGAAGGGAGAAATGGAAGATGACACAGCAGCTCTTGATGGCTTCAGTCTGGTAGTGACACGTTTCTCTTCCACTCCATTGGCTCAGACATGTCACATGCTTTAACTGAAAAGGGGCCAGGAATGTGAGGGAGCACATGAATATTTAGGGCATTGTGAACATCCTGCTACAACTGGAAAGGAAATAAATTGTCGTGTTTTGCAAATGATATAACTACTGATACAGAAAATTTAAGGGATATATACACTATTAAACTGATGTAGAATATACTATTAGAACTAATATACTGGCAAGATTTCTTGTAACAATATGCAAAAATCAATTTCATTCCTATGTACCAGCAATACTAGTAAAGAAATGTAATTTTTTTAAACACAATTTAAGAGACTTTAGAACGAATATTATAAAAGACGAGTAAGACCTTCATGAGAAAATTTTAAAACTTTATTAAAAAGCACAAACTAAGACCTAATTTATATATTTTTCATAGATGAAAATATTCAGCATCAGAAGTATATTAATTTTCTCCAGATTAATCTCTAGATTTCATGCAATTAAAAAATCAAAATAGATTCTTTTCTCCTTCTTTTTTTCTTGATGCACATATGTATACCTTGTCAAGCTGTTCTAAAATTCAGATGGGAAAGCAAAGATTCAAGAAAAAAATTTTTGGGTCAGAGAACAATATGAGAAATATCAGGATTATGTTCTGCTGCAGAGTAACAAAAAAAAATTGTCTACAATGGCTTAAACTAATAGGGTATTATTTATATCACATAACAAAAGAACGTATCTATAAAGAAAAAACATGAAAATATGCTAACCGAAGTATTTGGATTTGATTCTACCTGCCAGTTATTTCTTAATGTAAATTAATAAACTGACATTGCAGTTATATTAATACAGGAGTTTCTATGATCTTGACTAATAGGAGTCAGCTCCTATAGAAGGAACCATTTTACAGAGTAATAAAGTCAACTTTCTGATCCTACAAGGTCAGATCATTATGAATTCATGAAAGTAAATACCATCCTATGAGGCTACTTGACAGACAACCATTTGATCTTCAGGAAGCGACTCTTTTACTTTGCCACATTTGAGGCCTTCCATTAAAAACTAACTCCCCTTGTACCAATTCCATACTTATCCTCTGTCTCTCTGATTTGAACCTTAGCTTCCTGTGTTCGTCTGTATGAAGGAACATTATTTCTTCACCCTGTGTGGCACTCTCTACTCAAAATTACTTACTATATGCTAGATAGACACTGTTCCAAAGCTGAGGGACTGGAGGGTGTAAGTCTTCACACACATCACAGAAAAAATACACAATCTAACAGATAACTAAATGATCATTGCCATTCCAGGGTTCTGGGGGATGGTACAGTTTTCACAATGGCACATGGCAGTACCCTTTGCCTAAAGTAGGTGCCTGATAAATATTTTGATTAATTGGTTGTAACAGCAAACAAAATAAAACCAGCAGAGCAATCCATAAATTTTGGATATTAAAAATCTGCAGAAATGTGTCCTTACCATATTACTCCCCTAATATGCCTGGTAGAGGTAAATTAAGTCAAGCCAGCTTAATAGGTTAAATGGTTCGGCATGGTTTAATGAGACATGCAGCACGGTGATATCAGGGCCTGCTCATGTAACGTACTGCTTTTGTGTCTATGCTGATCTTTTTCAGTGTAATCATCAGCACATCTTAACATGACACTGAGAAGTAATTAAATGCACTTTGGACTGAAGCGGGGAGAGGGAATAAGGTTTTGCTTTTTGTTTTTCACAATCGAAAAATCAAAGAAAACTATGGTGATATGGAGGGAGCCCTTGTGGCTCTCCCAGAGTTTCTCTTTCTTCGTGTTGCTGTGACAGATTTTTTTCTTCCTTAAAGATACTATATAAATAATCACTACTGGGGAAATAATTTTTAGCCACAGTGGAAGAAGAGAGAGAAAGCAAAAAAAAAAAAAAAAAAAGAATAAAAAGAACACCCCTTCGAGATTACAACAAGAAGTCCTGACTTTTCAGCAGGCTTTGTAAAGATGAAATCAGGAGGTGGGTAGGAATATGAACCACACCGGGCTCAAACAGATCTCCCACCTGCAGGCTGCGGCTGGAATCCATCTGTTTAACATGAGATACCACACAGACTCGGGCAAAATGTACCAACAGTTCCAGGGAGGTGGGAAGGAGGAAGGGGAAACAGTAAGCCATGAAAGGTCCCTAGAATTAGCTGCCCTCTCACTAGCTACATTTCACAATATGTTTGTAGACGGCAGCAAAATTTGCCCCCTGGTCTTTTCAATCATTCTTGGGTACCAAGACTGTTTCTTACCAAGGAGAATCAAACACAGGGAGAAGAGATGATCCGGGATAAGTTTCTATGGCGAGATACCCAAAAAGACTAAAAACTTAACTCTTAGCATCACTCTCCTTCTGATTATTTCAGTTTTGATAAAATTCAAAAGAAGCGTAAGAGACTGTATATCTCATTTACATCTTCAAACAACCAGTAAGAAAACGTGATTGGCTTCATTCATTACATGACCTGCTTCTCGGGAAGATGTGTACTTTCCACATTATCCCCAAAAGATAACCTTGAACGAACCTACACTTATCCTATTTCCTGACTTCTACCCTATAGGTTATTCTCCGAGAGTTAAGCAATTACTACACTAACATATTAAAAAAGACCTTTAATCTGAATAATTCAAACTAAAATATTTATTCTCCTGAATTTGTGATGGGCTTTAATTTTTCACATGGATCCTTTTTAGGAACAGCATGCTACTCAGGGAAAACCTCTCTGAAAAGATAACTTTCATGTGGAGATCGGAAAGATGCCAAATGTAATACAACACTGGTTTGATGTATTAATTGGCATGTTTTCCCTCCTGATAGTTTCGGTTACGCCATGACCCTGCCCTCCGTGGCAGTTAGACTAGAGAAATCCATCCCTTCAAATGAGGGTTGTTTTATGAACTCTGAGAACCAGTGTGTCAAGGCCTGGATCCTAAGTGTCAGACAAAAGAACGCAGCCTTGTTTACATAAGTATGCGAATCATTTGCAAAACTAAAACAGTTTGTCCATCTGATTCACCTGACTCTGTGTGGAATTCTGAACTGTGGGCCGCATTTGTCCAACTAACGTTTATTTGGTGCCTACTCTTCTACTCCATACGAGACATGTAAAGAATAAAATTATAAGTGATCTACCTTTCCTGTCCTCCAAGAGCTTAAAACCTAATAGAAGAGATAAGATATAGATTCTGATAAGTCTAATATAAGGCACCATGTGAAACAGCTACCAGAGAGCCACCACTCAATCTAAAATGCCCCCCATAGCACCTGTGTCCTTCCTATCATCAAAAGCAACAATTATTCTGAGGCTTTACTTGTATGTTAATTGTCTCCCTAACTAGAATAAGCAGGGATTAGTCTATCTCTATACAATAGTTTCCCCATGCATACCACATAGCCTAGCTATTCAGAGCATATTTTGTTGAAGGAATGAATGAGTGAAGAAATGAATGAGTGAAGGAATGAACTCATGTCAGGGTCTATTTTTGTTCTGTGATTACACAGAATTTTCTTTTTCTGTGAGAGCTTAGAGAAGCAGGCCTCTTCTGGATTGTCTACTGCCAACTCGGCACCACGAGTCCCTCTTCTAAGTGTCGGAACTGTTCCAGAATCATCTCACAGGGTGACAGGAGAGGACTTAAGGTAGAGGTGGAAGGTGAAGCCGATTCTCCGGAAGCATTTGTACACGAATGCACTGGCAAGTGTGTGAGAACCACCAACTTTGTCCAGCAGACTGAGAGAGTCAGTGAGAGCTTCTCAGAGATTCTCAAGACGCACAGCGGCTCGCAGACAAGCTTTCGAAAACCACTGTATGCATTTTGAGCTGGGGGCTTCAACAGCGACCACTCTGACCTTTGGAGCAGTTCCTCTAACCTCTAGGGGCACTTGTATGAACGCTGCACCAGTGTGCCCCTCCTTCCCAGCTCTTCCAAAAGTTGTCTGAGGTCCTAATTCTGAGTCAAGCTCTTCATATCTAGAACACACGGTCCACTCAGGGAGGGTGAGTTTGCCCTGCCCCCACATACGAAGACCCACCTGAACAGTTTCTGTCTCTGGGACATTCCATCTCAGCAATTTCATGTTACCTTTCCTTTTGTACAAAAAGAAAACAGTCCACATAAAGACTTTTTATTTTCGCATAAGCCAAATGATTTTCAGTCAATTATGCTTTTAGATATAAAGCCAGTTCTGTTGATAAACCTTCTATGCTTCTGAATGATAACGCATTTTAATTTTACAATGATAGTTTCATTGGACATCTCCAATAACTTAAAATGATACCTCTTCGCAGGTATGTTTTTACTCCCATTTATAGGTGGAAAAGCTGAGACGTGTAAGAGCCAGTAGTAGCTCTGTCTGATATATCACATTCCCTACTTTATAATAACATCTAAAAACCAACATTATTTGAAATAGAAAGTTTCAAAAATAATGGCAATTTTTTTATATAGCCAGCCTCATGAATGTTATAGGAGCCACACCTTGAAACTTAACTTTAAACTTAAAAATATAAGCCACACATATTCAAGTGATTAATTTTAATTCTCAGGAATATTTTATTGTATTTTCCTGAAAAGTTTTCACTCAAATTTTCCACTTCTGGCTTTTCCCAATGCGCTTTGGTCCCAACTTCTGCCAAATCCACTAAGATTGCTCACAGATAATGCCAGGGGTGGCAGCAGTAGCGACAATGGAAAAGAAAGAATGAAAGATTTCCCCAAGTTGAGAGCTGAGTGGCCCTTCCCTTCTGGAATGCATGGAACAGGCTTCTCCAGGCAACGCAGCGCCAAGAGCCCGACTCTTCTAGAGGCCACCTGCCTTGTCCCTGAGAGATCCGCTCTGTGGCTCCAGACAGCTGGTGTGTTCTCACCTTCTGTCCTAGGCTGCACCAGGGTCTGCCCTGCTTCATTTCCCATGAGTACAATTCAGAGATCCTCAGTGAGCACCCCCGTGACCACCAAACCTCCAACACCCATGTGTCATGCTCACATGCATTCGCTTTCTTCCATCTGTATTATCCTAAAGCAGAGCCCAATAGAATTACAAGAGGAAGAAGGAACGTCATTATGAAAACAGGTAATAAGGGAATGAGGAAAGCAATCTAACATTTAGTGAGAGACACAGGTTGATGTTCCTAAATGTGCTATAGTTTACAGAGCATCAGAGTTGCATTAAATGACCTGATCACAAATGACAAGACTCTCTCTGGGTGCCACGAGTCTCAGTTTCCTCTTCTGCTTTAATTAATGTCAACTCATACAGTGGTGGTGAATATTAACTGCAATAGTGTGCACGAAGCACTCAGCACAGTGATTGGCACATGGGAACAACCACCACAATAAGAGAAACTAGGCTTGATTGATCAAAAAATGTTTCTTAGGGGCAAGTGCCTTGCCATGCCACTTAGTAGCTGTGTGACTTAGGCCAAAGCCCTTCACCTCTCCAAGGCCTTATAGCCTCATCTGTCATATAAATCTAATAACACCTGTGCTGTTTACTCATGGACTATCAAGAAAGTCAACTGAGAATACCTATGTGAAGGTGCGCTGTAAATTGCAAACCCCTAAACAAAAGGGAGCCTGTGTAAGTCACCCCCTTACCAGCCAAACTTGCTTTGGTAAATTGGAAATCTTACAGGGCCACAGAATAAGTATTGTGAAGCACTGGTGTAGAATAATGTTCAAAGCCTTAAAACAACTCATTTTGAAAACCTCTAAATAAGAATAAACCAGGACATAACCAATCAGCATTTTTGTCAAAAAACAATTGGCAGGAAACAAAAGCTATGCCAAATGTAAGAAGCTGCACAATCTTTATTAAACTCCTTTACTGGAAGCAAGAAGTGAGTGGATGAAAGTTCTCCATATGCCCCAGCGGCCGGTGTGCTCAGCTACGCATCACAACAGCCCCCAAAACTCCAGCAGCCAAACTCCTCTGGTGCGATTCCAGGATCACACAGTTATCTCCTAGGCTTCAAAGATATATACATTCTACACGCACACACTCTTGAAGAACACATCATAGAAATTGTTCAATCACAGCTATTACTTCTTCCTTTTTTTTTTTTTTTTAACAATTCAGTATAATTACAAGAGGAAGAAGGAATGTCATTGTGAAATCTGGGTGTCTGGGAGAGCCAGAGAAGACTGAGGGCAAACAGTAAGCTATGCTATCGGGCGGAATTTACACAGGTAGTCAGGTTTCTGAGTATGCAAAGGAAAGAAGTTTCAGTTGGACCACATTCAACAGGACATGAGCCCGGAAGGACCGCTTCAGTCTAATGATATAAAAAGAAGTTATATAAGTTGAACAAATGCTCCTCTCTTTCAGGAATGTCTTACACAAGTTGCACAAACCGTCAGAAGCCTCAGGGAAATAGCCAGTGGTGAAAATGTTTGTCCAGCACTCAGCTGATAGGCGTGCCTTGCAAAACTCTCCCTGGTATTTATGACCCTCACCCTGCCGCCAGCACACGCACACCACCCCATTGCGATGGGCTGAACTCGACCACGTCAAAGTGAGGACTCTCTACCCTTGTACCCTTCCCGGTTACAGCCATCTGATCAGCCTGCTGCAGGGAGGCGTGTGCCTTTGAGAGCGGCTTCCTCGCGCCTCCCTGGGCCAGACCTGTTCTGAATGCGGAGGCCTCCATCTCACCACTGCTCCTCTGATAAAAGCCACCTTGTTTCAAAGCCACGCTAGGAAAAGCATTACAAACTGTACCCGGGCAGTATCTCCTCATCAGCAGAAAGATGGTTTAAATAACCTAATAGGTCTTATCTCTAATTCTATGATTCTTTAGAACTTTTCGAAGGAAGAAATTTCCATCGTGCTGAAAAGATGGAAGGAATGAGAGGGAGAACAAAAGGAAAACATCTTCCCAAAGTACTTGACCTTGCATATTTAGGATCCCCACGCCAAGAACTGGATCTTCATTTACTGAAAATCACTACTGAGTATGCCTCAAATGAAATCCAAATTATCCTTTCCAGCTGGTTTTAGTGTGATAAAATGAGCATATTCTAATTTTTTATCTTATAAAAGTCAAGAAAGAATACCACATTTTTTTCACAAGGGTTGTCCAGGATATATTTGCACAAGTGTTATTTCAAGATTGGGTTAATCAGATTAATAGAGCAGATACCTCCTGCATTCAGGAGGGCTTATTAATCTAATTCCTACCTCCTCCTTCAAAAAGGCTACCGTTTCTGTCTCGTGTGTCTGGGGCTACGCGACCAGAATAACAACAGTCATAACACACAACCTGTACTGAGCGCTCACTGTGTGCCAGGCGCCACTCCACGCATCCTGCATTAGTTAAATCCTTTGATACTCACAGCGACCTCGGAGGTCGGGCTGTTGTGGCCCAGTGCTCCTTCCTGTGCGCGTCCCACAGCTGGGAGCAGCACGCCGTTCCTCCCCCGCACGGCGTCCTCTCCCAGGCCTGGCATCTGTGGCCATTGTTCATGGGGACTTCCGCCAGCCTTCTTCGCGTCACAGGATGTCATGCCTCTGCTCGTAAGGTTTCTTCACTTTTCTGTTTTTGTAAGTTGACACAGATGCTGCCTCTCTGGGAGTTGTTTTTCAGGGAATTTATAACCTCCTTTTTTTTCCATGGGCTCTTCTCACACACTGTTGTCATTCGTCTTCCAGCCACATCCAGTGCAGCTGGATGAATGGATTTTCGAGCTAGTGACTAATTGTGCCCCAGGCAGCACTCCATAAAAGTAGGGAGTGTGTGTGTGTGTGTGTGTGTGTGTGTGTCCCCAAATGAAGCTACTCTAGAAGCTTTATAGCACAAGCTTTGGAATCCAACAGTCCCGGGCCAGAATCCCAGCTTTATAGCTGACTCCTCTGGGCCCTGAGAAAGATGACCATCATTTCCTCACGCCTCAGTTTTCTTGTGGGTAAAATGGGAATGATAACACTGACTTCCAAAAGATGTTGTAAAAATTAAATACAATTTTATAAACTGTAGAGTTATCATTTTTAAAGGGCTATCGTTGCTATGTTTTCAAACTTTCACCGTGCAAACATCAACGTCATCGTTCACTGAATAGTATTTTGTTATGTGACCTAGCGATTTCATACTTAGCTGGATTCTCCGGGGAACTTTCATGTATTTGCACAACCAGACCTTTACAGGAATGCCACTGAAGCAGTGGCATAGTCGTCGTGGGCTGAATTGTGTCCCTCTAAAATTCGTTTGTTGAAGTCCTAACCCCCAATAGCTCAGAATGTGACTGTATTTGGAGACGGGGTCTTTAAAGAGGTAATTAAGTTACAGCGAGGTGATTAGCATGGCCTTAGTCTAAATGACTGTTGTCCTTCCTTATAAGAAGAGGTGATTGGGACACAGACAGGCACAGAGGGAAGACCATGGGAAGATACATGGAGGAGAATACAGTCATCTACAAGCCAAAGAGAGGGGCCTCAGAAGAAACCAACCCTGCCAACACCTGGATCTTGTACATTTAGCCTACAGAATTGTTAGCAAATAAATTTCTGTTGTTTAAGCCACCCAGTCTTTTGTACTTTGTTATGGCATTCCTAGCAAACTAAGATAATTGTCATCTTTATTATGAATCTAATGTATATTAATTAGATTAATCATGGTCCTTGGTTCATGACACATGTCATCATTAGGCTGTGAATATTCAGCTTATATTTAGTTATTAATTTATTTTTAATAATGTAATAAATATCTATGAACCCACCTCCCAAAACAAAAACAAGACCAGAAAATAATTCACATCTAATCATACATTCCCCCACTAACCTCACTCTTATCTCCTGAGTGTCCATCAGTTTAAAAGTGAGCAAATAAATTACAGTATATTCATATAGGGCAATACTACACAGCAGTGAAAACAAATGAATTGAAGTCATACTTGTTTACATGCATAAATCTCAAACATGTTATCACCCAGGGGGAAAGAGGGAAGAAGAGGATAGCATTGAGTGGATATAGAAAGGGTTTCAATTATATCTCTATTGCATTATTCCTTAGGCAGAAGACTGGAACAGAAATACTCATTGTATCATTATCTATGCTTTTCTATATGCCTAATTATTTCACAATAACAAATTTTATAAGATAATTTTTAAAGTACTTTTTCTGCGGCTTTAGTGTCATCCTCACTTATTAAAGCGAGGGAAGTAAGAGGTGCTGTGGCCTGGGAGGGCCTCCAGTGTTCACTGACATTTCCACCACCCTGCCCCCTTCTGAGCAATTAGGGGGATTCTGCAGCTCCATCATCCCTGACATCCCTGACCTTGAACTTGGCAGGTCCACAGCTGGGCTGTTAGAGAAATCGTATTTCAAATCCTAGTAGTTGGTCAGTATTTTGCCATTTGCCATGGAAGGTGACTGTAAACAACTCTTGTGTGAATCTCAGAGTTCTATGTAACCGCTATGACAGATACATGGCAAAATACAGTGGAAAACTACTATTGCTCTGTGAGTTTTAATTCATTGAAACCCAGTCAACAAAAAGTAAATTCTGCCTAAATGAAATCATTAGTGATATACTACAAATGCTAATTCTAATATGCCCGATCAAGCTAAGAGAGAATTGATTGAGCTTTTATTCTTTAAAAGGGCAAAACAAAACTGCATTGTGTAGCAGAAAGAGCTCATAGAGATCTGGAGTTGAATTCAGCCTTTGATTTTGGCAAATTACTTAACCTGCATACGCCTCAATATCCTTTTCTTAATACGGGAACAATGATCACCGTGTGGCAGGGTTTTTGTAGAATTATGAGAGGTAGGACGCGGAAAGCACCCTGGACAGTGCTGCCACACGGCGTGTTCCTAGCACACACAAATCTAATATCTACCCTTTCTCCCTCTGACAGTTAAATCACCCCAGATAAACAAGAAATTTAAAAGAAACCCGACTGTTGTTACTGCATCTATTCCAGAGATGCCCTTAAAGTCTTCCATGTTGCTGCAAAGGCAGGAAATAAATTGAGGAAGTAAGAAGGGAGAGGAATTCGTGATAAATATATGAATTTCCTTCCACAGCAGGCTCTTGCCAATCCTTCTTAAGATACAGGTTACCAGTGCAGTTTCAAGGAAGAAAGAGACATTTAAAAACTAGCAAAATGTTAAATAAAAAGTAACAATCAAAATAAAGATATTAATCTTACAAAAGAGATGGCTAATGTGGTTCTAGTAGTATCTTTACATCTTCCTTTAAAGAAGAGAATGTTGAAAAATATTCTTACAATTTTAAAGACCAGACAAGAGGACATGGATTTAAATTAAATCAAGCAGATTTCAACAAAACTTAAGGAAAAAAACAAAAAATTCTTGACCATCAGAGTTACAAAACACTAAGAATGTTTGTTGAGTTTCCATCCTTGGAGATCTTCAAATGGATTATTATTTGTCCTGGATATTTTGGAGTATTTCTTGCCGAACAAACAAATACTTGTTAAATTCTAAGATTAAGAAATCTGTATCTACAAATCTGCTTTCATATGTTTGCGCCTATCTGCAAATGACATACGATATTCTAAAATGTTACTTTGAATTTTTATTAAAATTCTTGTTCTAAATATACAGTTTTGGACCCTACAATTTTTTTTACTCAGTATTGTATCAAAATCATTTTCCTGTTATTTAATATTCTCCGAAAATATAACATTCCCCCATTATTTGGTTGTTTCAGATTTTTTCTTTTCTATAAACAACTGTGTGATAAACATCCTGAAACAGGAACACTTTCGAAACTCTTTCTATTGCCCACCAGAAAGTATGTGGCAAGTCACACTCCAACCAGAGCTACCCTGTTTACTTCACTCTCAGCTGGTCTGAGTAATGGCATTTAAAAATTTTTTGTCCTCACGTTTAGCAGGAAAATAGTATTCCATTGTTGTTTTAATGTGCATTTCTTTGATTACTAGTAAAGCCAACATCTTTTTAATAAGTTCATCCATCACATCTGGTTTGCCCTGGAAATGCTTATGGAAGAGCCTGCCTTCTCTTGGAGTCCTCACTCAGTCTGTCTCCAAAGAGACTCTTAGCAACAATTCTAGTTCAAAGTTAATTGTTAGAAATCAAAGTTAGGCCGTAATTTAAGATTTTTAAAATTCCTGATACTAGGTCCATACCAGTTACTTATACTGGGTTTTACAGCTCTCTTTAGAAAAATGAAAATTCTGGGGGCAGACTTTTCCCCTTGGGGGAAGGGAAGAATGGCTTACTAAACAGATCCATTTTTACACTGAGGTTGCAAATTCTCCCTGGAACAATGGAAAAATAACTTGATGAGAGGTTCATAGGATACTTGAGCATCAGAACTCCTATGTCTTACCCAATTACAATCATTATGCAATGCATATTCAATTACAGTCCTTCTTTAGTCATAAGAGTGAGCTGTGACGTAATCCTTAGACTTTACAGAGCCATTGATAGCATCCCAAGGAAATACACATGCAAATTGCAAGCCATTCTTTTTATCCTCTCGTAATAGTCTATGAAAGCTCATAAAAGGGTGATTTTTTTCCTTGGTATCAATAGATTGAAACATTGTTTAATCAAAAATATTTAATTACTTTTTCTTTATTGAATAGTATTTCTAAGGTAATTAATGAGGACAATATCAAAAATAACCTAGCTAGAACATTATTTATATTAGAAACATGCTAATAAAATAATTATTTTGAAAAGTTTATATCCCAAATGGAGTACATATGTTTAATAATAGGAAATTATTATTATTAAACTCAAGACATCCAATAAGAGCTTTAATGAACAAACTTCTTTCTACCAATTTTTGGTCACTCCTCCTTAAATAAGCATCAAGGTAGGGAGTCTCTCTCTCTCTCTCTCTCTCTCTCTCTCCCTCTCTCTCTCTCTCTCTCTGTCTCCCTCAATATAAAACTATAGGATCTTCCAGCCATGACGAGTAACTGAAATCAAGGAAGCCCTCTCTCCTACCAAAACAATTATAAGATTGAACAAAATAAATGTTTTTAGGAAATGGTTAACAGGCAGTGCCAGACAGTGATCTCTGAGGGAATACAAACTCATGACTCTATTTCTAGGATCAGCCAGCTCTCTGCCTTGGGAAAATTTCCTGACCTAGATGAGGAGAAAGGGAGTCCAAGCGGAACATGGTATTTTGGCTAACCAAATAGAAGTAGGAAAGGAACAACAGAAGAACAAAGAATGGACAAATGGAAAACAAATGGAAAGATGATAGACTTAACCCCAATCGTGACAGTAATTATATTAAATGTAAATGGACTAGATACTTCAATTTAAAGGCAGATATTTTCAGACCAAATAAAAGTACAAGATCCAAGTATACGCTATCTACAAAAGACATATATTACATACAAAGAAATAGGTGACTTGGCAGCAAAAGGAGGTAAAAACATAGTATGTGAAAAGTGAGTTTAAAAAAGCTAAAGTAGCTATTTTAATATAAGACAGAGTAAATTTCTATTAAAAAAGATTATAAGAAATAAAGAATGGAATTATGTAATAATACAAGAAGAAATTTTTCAGAAAGGCAAAAATTCTAAATATGTACAGAACATCAAAATTCATGAAGCAAAAACTGACCAACTCAAAGGGAGAAACAGACCAATCCATACCCCTCTCTCAGTGTACTTTATAGAAGCAGTATTAAAAAAGTGACAAATATAGATGCTCTAAATAACACAGTTGATCAAATTAACTTAATTAACATTTACTAAACACTATACCCAACAACTGCTGAATACACATTTGCTTTCCAGCGCATGTAGAATGATCACACAGACAGACCATATGCTGAGCCATAAATATGACTCAAGCCAGGGGTGGTGTCATGCACCTGTATTCCCAGTTACTCTGGAGGCTGAGGCAGGAGGATCACTTGAGCCTAGAAGTTCAAAGCCAGTCTGGGCAACACAGCTAGACCCCATTCCTAAGACAATTGTTTTTAATTTAAAAAGTATGGCTCAATAAATATCAAAGGATTTAAATCTTACAGTATATGTCTTCTGACTACAATGAAAAAAAATTGGGTCATTATGTTGGGCAGGTAATGACAAAAATCAAACATAATTGTGTCTGAGACAACATACCACCAAGATTAGGATAAGCAATAAAAACAAACAATGAGAAAAAAGAACTAAAAAAACTGGGGAGTATTAGAAAAGAAAAAAATCATAGTAAACAATTAGGAAAAAAGGTACTACAAAGGCAGTACAACGACCATTATTTTTATTTTTCTCAAAGCAGATCCACGTAGTGATAACTGATGGCAATCTAGGTCACTGGATCCTCTAGATTCCTCAGGATCATCTGTTTTAGAATATCTTTAAGGTTTTATCAGTGTTCTTCAACTTTTAAGTGTATACAGAAGATCTGGGGCTTGTTAAACTGCAGATTCCTATTCAGTACATCTCAGGTTGGGACCTGAGATTCTGTGTTCCTAAAAAGGTCCCAGGTGATGCTGGCACTGCTGGAGCATCTGTGGAGCATATTTTGCATAGCAAGTTTTAGAAGAGATCATGTCATGATGGTCTGCCTGTCTAGTCATGTTAAAAAAAATTAAATTGCATGGTCAAGACCAACAACTTTTTCCTATTTCCCAGCCCTTTCATCATTAATTACAAGCTGATTTTATAGAAACTTATATAAAAGACTTCTTAAATGTACTTGGATCTTTAAACCAATTCTACCACAAATAAGAAAAAAAATAGGGAAGAAATGAGGTGGAAATAGCTGACCATGGAGCCAGAGGTGACACAAAGATAAACAGGAAGATAGGTAGAGAGAAGAGACCCTTCACTTCCTGTATCTTGTAATGGGAACAAAACTGCCTATATTTTTTAGAAGAATAGAGAGTTCACTGAAGGACTTTGGGTTCCTCAGTTGGCAATTCCAAAGTAATTTAAAAATTTGCTCTCACGAAATATGTTACAGGCAAACACTTGGATAAAACTGTAAAGAAGGTGTGACCATAAGGGAAAAGAATGTCCACATACTCCCTGGAGAGGAATTTGCAGGCTACTAGACTCCTTCAAGATTGATGATCAGCTGAGTAAGACTACAAAAGAAAAATCCTTTGAAACTTGTAGGGCAACAAAATAAGGTATATATATAGTACATTCAACTCTTCGGCCACTAAAAGACTGAGTCAATGACTTTGCTTGTGTTTTTATATCAATTACCACAGAATTTGAAACCAACATCTGAAGTAATTCAATATGGCAATTGTATTCTTTCATTTAGTCAGGGATTCATTCAACCAATATTTAATAATAATACCTAGGGATTGCAGGTATGGTATTTCTACAACAGTATTTATCAAAGAAGAGTTCATGGTCCCCAGAAATAGTTCTTTCTCAAGTAAGGTGATTTTTTAAATTTGGAAATAAATGGAGACTTATAGAAAATAAATTCAGACTTTGTTATTATTGGGACATAAATTCAGACTTATAGAAAAGTTGCAATAGTACAAAGAACACCCGTATGCCTTTTACCCATATTATCTTACCTTTAACATTTTGCCCATTTTCTTTATCATTCTGAACCATTTGAGACCAAGTTGCATACATTATAGCCCTTTACCCCAGATGCTTCGGTGTGTATTTCCTAAGAATAAGGATATTCTCTTACATAACCACAGTGCAGTTATCAACTTCAGTAAATTTAACATTGATGCAATACTTCAATCTAATCTACCATCTGTATTTCAAATTCGTCACTTGACCTAATAATGTCTTTTATAACATTTTTTCCCCCAGAATTAAATCCAGTCTAAGATCAGATATTGCATTTAGTTGTCACATCTCTTCATTGTCCTTTCATTTTGAAAATTCCCTTAGCTTTTCTTTGTCTTTTATGGCATTTTGAAGAATTCATTCTCTCTCTCTCTCTCTCTCTCTTTCTTTTAAATGGAATGTTCCTCCTTTAGAGTTATCTGATGTTTCCCTATGATTAAACTCAGATTATGCATTCTTGGCAAGAATTCTATATAAGTAATGTTACATCTTTCTCAAGTTATCACATCTAGAAAGGATAATATTTTTTGAGTTAAAAAAATTCATAGTGTCTTCATGGACTAAATGTTCATGTTATTTTAAAATAAGATCCTGTTAATTTAATATGCTTTTGCTAAATTAAGAAAAGTGTTATATTAAATAAAAGAAATGTTTGTGTTTACGACAGATAAGCCACCTAACATTTTGCACATATATTTTTTGAGCTTTTCTGCTCATTATTTTTTCTGTGGTCTTATATTATAGTCACACATTCACTCTCAGCTTCAGTAGCTATAGAGGAAAATGTCCGGAGTCATTTCTATAATATCCATTAAAACACTTCAAATGAATTTTCAAAAAGGCTCTTTTTTGTAAAATATATTTGCAATTAAGACACTCCAAAATGAAATATGCATTTTGCCTCATGTCACTTGCTCTAATCATAACCTTTACTGAATTAAATGAGCCATTTGGATCTTATTGCAGCAAACATTAACATTTGTATTTCTGAATTAATGCTAAAACTACCATTAAGTATGACTATTATTTTTATTATAATGCATGATTTGGGGAGACTTAAGCTCCAGTTTACTACATTTCTGTGTTACAGATGAATTCTAGAGAAAAAGCGCATCCTGACAGCTGTTTTCAGTTCATTGTATTTTTTTAAAAAAACATTTGCTTTCAATTTGTCTATAAATAATGGAAGAAAACACAGCTGAGGGGCCCAGTGTGATTTTTATAGAAGGCTCATTTTTGGAAATCTGATAAGCTTATAACCATGTATGTTTAATATCAGTCTAGTATAAAATTCAGAAATTGGGGTGGGAGATTCCTACTTGTCAGGCAACTTAATGTTTATTTTATCCATCTATTACTTAGCACCGTTGGTCAAACATTTTGTGTTTTTAGAAAGTTTAAAACAAAAATTTTAAATACATGTTACATTTGACAATGCTTATTACAAAACTGTAGCATATAACTGTTTATTGATCATACTTCAAGACTGTAAGTATATGAGCAAATAGAAATGATAAACACATGTGTTAATGATGTAGAATGAGAGAATTATGCATGTGTACCTGTACCTCTTGGGAGTACAGCAACACATATGTGCATGTGGGCATATCAGGGCTGGTATGTTTGTATTGTGAAAAGGATCTGTCCTATACTATTCCTGTATAAGGGTACAAACTTAGCAATACAAAACAAACAGAAGAAATTTTAAAAGGCTTTGACAATAAAAGATATTTTTTTTGTTGGGCAACGATCTGGCCAATATAATTTAATTTTATGTGTATTATAAATTCTTAAGTAGATAACAGCTGACCAAATCCTTATATATGTCAGACATAATGCTCTGCTTTGGAAACTCAACAAGCAAATTCCAACTGTAAATAAATTTTTTATATTTATTAATCATTCTGTAAGGTAGTGTGAACAATTAAAATCAGTTTCCTTTAATTAGAATGAACTGAATTTTAAACACTGGCTGAGCTATTTAAGAGCATTTGGTAAGAATTTAAGCTAATAGCTTTAAAAAGTCTGAGATAATTATTCTTTAACACAAATTTGTATTAATATTATGCATCCTATAGTCCATTCTATAAAGGCAAACTTTCAGACTACAAGGACAAAACACAAAATTTACATTAATGTTCAAAACTCAATCTAAGCTTCCCTTAGTCATCTCTGAATAATACATTTAAGACAGGAAGAAGACAACAAGAGTTATTTCTTGGTTTCTACTTATGATGTAAGAAAATAAACATATGATAGTATCGCTTTTTCAGAACTACTCCAGCATGTCTTCTGTCCTGTGGGTATACAAATGTAAAGATAATCCAACTGTAAGATCTCTCCGATTTGAGTCCTATGTAAACATGGCATGCTTCATTATTCTTTTGATAAATAATTATTTTACAATGGTCAGCAGATTCAATTCCCTTTTTTAAAAGATTTCAAAAATACCATTTCTAAACCCAAATGAGAGGAAACAGGTCAAAACTGAGAAAGGAAGAATCTGAGACCTCACAGACGCGGCCTTGCTGTTGTTTATGGAAAGACAGATGAAGGCAGCCTTTGTCGTAGCAGTTTTCTTTAGGTTTTGAAAGTTTTTCCCAAAGAACCACTGAGACAGAAATGTCACACAGATGAGTAAGAAAGAGTATTTCCTTCTGCACACAATTGACAGGACAGATGTTGAGTAAAGGAAGGACGCACTTCAGATTTGTTAAAAATTACTCATGTTTCTCGTCAAACACAAAGAAGCTGCCTGTACTGTAAAATGGAAAACATCGTAATTTGGAAAATGGCAAAGTAGTTAGGAATGTGGACTTAGGAGCTGACCATCAGGTTTGAATTCTAAATTTGCCACTAATTTGCTGTGTATCTCAGCCATGCTACTTAACCTTGTTTTTAGTCTCAGTTTCCTCATCTGTACAATTAGAACCATGATAATATACTACTTATACCACTTAATGAGGATTAAATAAACTAGTGCATGTGAAGTACTTAAAACATTGCCTGCACAAATAAGTAATACTTACTATTACTTATCAAAAATACTTGTTATTATTACCTTCCTTCCTAAAGTGTCACAAAATAAGCTAATGAATTTGCTGAAAGTCTTGTTTCACCAAAGATTGACTATCTGACTCCGTGCAGTTAGTCTGATCCAAGCATGTCTATTCAGCCACGTCTATTCCTTAATAAAGAACTTTATTATTAATCAAATCCTCAGTTGGCTTAAGAGCATTTTAATAGGCAAAGTGCACAATTCCAAAGCAATGTTGGCTTCAGTTAGCACAAATCTCCATTTTAATAACAATTTCCACATTGTTTTGTGTTGACCATTCCACAAGCAGTTACTGAGTATTGAATCAGTCCTTAATACTTTGTAAATCCCAATGAGGAAACATTTCAGAGGCTTCCAATCTTGTTAAAAAGACTAGATTTAACAACCCGAAATAATTAACGAATAGCCCCTTCCACGCGATTGTCCTTGGTTCTACCCTCCTCCCTTAAACTTCTTCTAGCATATTGGGTACAAAGCCTGGATTTCCATAGCCTTTGCTTCCTCTGTTCTCCTCAAAATTGTGAAACTTACTGCCTTGAGTTTAAACAAGATCAAGTTCACTCATCCTATAGACCCTTGCCACTGCTAAATAATATTCTTCTTCATCTCCGGAATCCTTTCCTTTATGCTCTTCCTACAGCCACTCCGATGAGGTGGCGTATGGAAGGAAGCACAGGTTTTGCAGTCAAGAGACTCGGATTTTAATATGAGCTTATGAGTAAGTGTGACTGTTTCAGCTTCAGTTTCCTTATCAGAAAATGAGAATAATCATAACAACATCAGAGCGCCGCTGTGGGTCTAAAGGCAGCGTATGTAAAGTGCCTCCTCAGCACCTCACTCATAGAAGACCCCCAATAGCTTTCTTCAGGCCCTGCCACCTCTCCCATCAGAAAATCCTCTTGGATGCCACTTTACTAAAAAAATGGAAGTCATCTTATATGAGTAGCCTCTTCCTTTGATTTAAGCTTTTACAATTACTTCTCTATATCCCTCTCTTCTTCTCCTGCCTTCAGGAAGGCGGAGCTTCCCTCCTCTCCAGAGCTAACGCCCTCATGCCCGCAGGCAATATTGGTTGCTTATTATGTGCCAGGAACATTTCAGGTATTCTGATTTAGAGACGAGTGGCCTAGGCTTTGAGGAGCTCACGGTTAATGGGGGAGATCAGACCAGCGAGGAAACAGACGATCACCACTCAGTGGGGTGCACATAAGTGGGTGTGGGAGCATCAGAGACCAAAAACACAGACTGAGATGCGATAAGATTTTCTGTCCTTCCATCTTTTCATGCCCAAAAGACAAAATCACCTAAAAATGAAACTTTTGCGTCCTAGAGTTCACTCACTCGGATTGCTTGCAGCCTGAGAACACATCAAATTTGCTATTGTCACAGGCACTGAGAACTGGCATCTGGGGGCACCAGATGAACCCCTTAGCCCTTCCAAGCTTAGTCAACCTGCTCCACCCACCAGTGAACATTCCAGAAGAGCTACCATCTCAGTCTCCTGCACACACACGCGCACGCACTCACAGATGCACACGCAGCCCTTCCAGGACGTCTTGCCAGATTTCAACAGTCACCTGAAACATCACATTCATTCAGTTACTCATGTTCAGGAAACAGTCATTCATTCATCCCTGCTTTCACCCCCAACACCTTCGATCCTTCACTTCTCCTGGCTTTTGGTTCTCCACCTTCAAACGCAGCGTGCCTGTCCCGGCTGACGCTCTTCACGTGAGCCGGGTGCCCTGCCCAGCCCCGTGTGTCTCCTTCCATTTATCACAAAAGGTCGCACACATTTTTATGATTGACTCTGCTTTCACACCACACGTTCTTTCCTAAATCATTCGTAATGTGGCTTCAGGCCCCATACTTTCCAAAGCCAACTTTGGCCTTGCAGTTCACAAACACACCAGGCAATTCTCCGATTCTCGGCCTGCATTTTCTTTGCTGTGAACGTCTTCGTAGATTTTTGTCTTTGCTTATGTCCTCCCTCCTGCCACTGTCTCCTCCTCCGCTTTTCTACGATGGTCCTCACCTGGGTCCCTCCTAACTCTCATCTCCTTCCTTCCTTTCTCCTTTTCTTTCCCATCTCATAAATATGAGTACTATCCAAAATCTAGTTCCTGTTGAGTGATCTTATTCATTTTCAAGGCTTCGACTAGCACTCAATTAATATGATTCCCAAATGTACGTTTCTAGCCAGGATTCTCTCTGGAACTCAAATCCTGCATCCCAAACCCATAAGTGACAAACACCGCATCTAAAACCTCATTGCATGCAAACAAAACTCCAGATGCTTCTCCTGGCTGCTCTCTTTTTCCTAGTCATCAAATTTGAAATCCTAGAGTCATTTTTTAAATTCTCCTCTACATACCCATTTAATTTCCAAACCCTCTAAGTACTTCCTTTCCAGTATCTCTCATATCTGTCTCCACTTTTCTCTTTGCCTTCACCCTAATAAAGACTTTTACACACAGATTTCAGCAACTGTCTTCTAACCAGTTTCTCCGCCTCAGATATTCTATCCCCACCCAATCTGGCCTGGACAGTTCCAGTAAGTGAGTCTTTCTGGATGATAATATCATTACCCTGCCCAAACATCCTTCATGACTTCCCAAAATCTAAAGGGCAGAGATGTATCAACTGATAATTATGGCCAGCCACGAGCAAATCCTAACCTACTTTTCAGATTCTGGCCTCCCCAGCTCCTTGCCAGACAAATGCTCTAACACTTTCATGTCCATGGTCACTGTTCCCTACAAGAGGACACATGCTTCCTTGCCTCTTCTCTTCTTGTCAAATGCTCCCATTTCTTCGAGGCTTGTTTCAAGCCCCACCTCCTCCCAATTCTAGGTCATTCCCACTCCCAGTGCTCTCTGAAGCTTTCTGAATCCTAGCATTCCCCATTCTCGACCCCTTTCCCTCTAACTAGCTTGATTATGCCTGTGAAATCAATTACACTGTTATATTTAACTTCTGGGTTTGGAGGTACTTGAGGAAGAGTGTCCTATTATCTCTTAGGAAGGTTACTCTTGTGGTGGCATGCAGAATGACTCTGGTAGAGACAGAAGGCTGCAAGCAAGGAAACCAGTTAGGAAACCATTGTGAGGTCAAGATACTAGTAAGCTGATGAGGGAAGAGCAGAGATACATCTATTGAAGAGCCGCATCCTAAACCGGATTTTGCAGCATGGTACGAAGTAAAGGAGAAAACGCACTTGGATTACAATCTGAAGAAACACCATGAAGGCTTTATTTCATAAGAAAAAGGAGTTGTTAGCATGATTTTAGGAAAAATAGTACAAATATTAATATGGCTGTGGGAAAGACTGTTCCCTTAGGGATTGTGTGGTCAAAAGTTGTCAGACAAAACTGTTGATATTGAAATTTATCGTTATAGCAGAGTTTTGGTGTGAATTTGGATTTTTCACTCATAGTTAACTTTAAAACAAATATAAAAGAGACAAATTACATATTTAAATTTGGTTATGTTCTAACACAAAATTCTTTCATTCTCTAATAATCCCTGTGATTGGAAATTATAATTCAATCAAAGACTAGCAAACAGAGCTGATTTTTACAGAACATTATCTTTAAATGATAATAAGCATGAAAATACAATGCCTTTACTACTTACATTGTCTGCATTCATTTACTGCTTAATTCAGCTCCACTAAGTCTAATTATTCAAAATTCTACTTTGGGAAATGAGGAAATCAAATTCAGTTACTAAGGTGATCTGGACTTCCTCGGTTATATTTCCCACATTTTTTTATGTTAATAACTTTTTTTATAAGTGAAATGTCAGTGACACTGATTTCAGCATCCTGTATTTGCTAGAGCTGATCTTTTTTCCCCAGAGCTTCTATCTCATCAGTTGAAAAGTTCAAGGGTGTGTTAGTCCTGATATTTGCAGCAATGAAATGCAGTGCTCTTGCACGTTTTTCTTCCTCCTCTTTTCAGGTTTGCTTATTTTTGTGTTTATTTTCTCATGGTTTCAAAACTTACTCTACCAGATTCTCCCAAGTCTGGAATTATTTTGTGTCACCGCAGTCATTGAAGCATACCATTGTTTTGTTTGCCATCCAGAACATCCCCCAGTCCTACTCAGAGGGGAACAAGAGGAGAAGAAAGGGGGAGCAGGTGCAGAAGTTCTATTCATGAGGGCGCTGACCCTCTGCAGGGGCGTGACAGGGTTTTAAAATAGGATTAGACACCCAAACAAGAAAAAGGTCACACTTGACATTTCCACTGGAAATACCAATGCAAATAGAGCTGATCCTAAGGACATTTTTCACACGCACACACACACGCACACACATTCTCTCTCTTTAGGACTGATGTAAGAGAAAAATGATAAATTTCTATGAATTGTTTCCCTAAAAGCTCAAAAAAAGCACGTATTGGAAACAGAGTCCAACAATAACAACAAACATGAGTCAAAAAGTTCACTTGAGAAATTTTTTCTGTTACTTGTTTGTTATTTTAAGGGTTTGTTCATTATTTTGTCATAGGAAGAAAAGCAAAGATGGAGTTGATGGGAGGAAATGACATAAAGATTTGGAAACTTTGATTATGTTGTGTTCAAACCCTGATTTATTTTTAAAACTTTCGTCCCAAATCACTATCATCCCCATTTCTACGCGCAAATCATCCCATCTGTTTCCTGCATAATTGATAACAGAATAATGACAACATTTTTTTCTCTTGATTTTTCATTTCATATTTAAAAGTAGCTGATCAAAGCATCTAATACCAAAGTAAAATTTGGAAGCACCTGGAAGAGGAAATCTGTCACAGGCTGCTTTGACATCCACCAAAACCTACTGAAGATTTCCACATCATTCACCAAAAAGGAGATTGCCCACTGAGCTCATTGCATGATTCTGAGAATTCATGAGCTTTCCAGCTCCAAAAACTTGTGCCCTTCGTTGGTACAACTGAGGCATGTATGCCCATTAACAATGTTCCCAAAGTAAGCCAGACCAACATAGGTTTATCCCCAACACAAAGAATTTGGGGAGAAGTAAATAAATTCTAGAGGCCTACATGTATATAGCCACTCGAAGAAGTCCAAGAAAAATATATCTGCTGTGTAGATTCAGATTTTAATATATTAGATATATATGAAGGAAGGGTCATCTATACGCAAATTGTTTGTTAAAGTTCTTGAACATTGACTATGAAAAAAATCAATTCGATTAATACCACAGAGAAACTAAAACTCTTTAAGTGAAGAACTGTCCTGAAATGGTATGGTAGGTCATGGGGGTTGCAGTGGAATCAGTAGGTCCAAAGTCCACTCTCGTCCAGTGACCACAGGTTTTTTTGTTTTGTTTTGAGGCGAGGTCTCACTCTGTCACCCAGGTTGCAGTGCAGTGGTGCAATCATAGCTCAAATGCAACCTCCAATTTCTGGGCTCAAATCATCCTCCTATAAGCTTTGTTTTGTTTAAATTTTCTTTCCTTTTTAAACTTTTTTGTTAAAAATGAAGACACAAAACACACACATTACCCTAGGCCTACACAGGGTCGGGATCATCAATATCACTGTCTTTAACCTCCACACTTTGTCCCACTAGAAGGTCTCTGGGGACAATAACACACATGGAGCTGTCATCTCCTCTGATAGCAATACCTTCTTCTGAAATACCCCTGAAGGACCTGCTTGAGGCTCTTCTTGAAGAGGTATCACTCTTTTCAAAAATATGAACATGGTGGTTTGCTTGGATTGTTTCTTTTTTTAATCATAGATTTGCTTCTAAGTAGATAATGCACCAAGAACACTCCTCTCTATTAATGAAAACCTTTTAGTGTTGGGGTCCATATTTTCAAACATCTTAAGGAGCTTGTTGAGCTTCTGCTAAACCCTTCACTGTGAATTTTCTTGTGGGTTCTTCTGTTTCTTCTCCTGCCATTTTCTTTCCTCTTGCCTATTCTTCAGCTACACATTCTTGGACCATTATAATCTTACGGGACCACAGTTGTATATACGATATGACGTATGATGGTCCACCATTAACTGAAATGTCATTATGCAGCACATGACTACAATCTAAATCGTCCCTATATTCTTAATGAAATCCAAAGACCTGTCACAGATGAAAATATCTTTTATTAAAGATCAGTTTTAAGGTCGCGGTTGCAATCCAGATTTTTTGATCACATAATATTCAGAATCTATGAATATTAACTGTAATGGAGACCATGAAAAAAGTGAGAAATTGATTTTAGATTAAACTAAATTTTGGAAAGTTTCTTCTTTGCTGCAGTTATTGACATTTACCAGCCCGGAAAAAAGAATTTGTGTAAATTACCTTTAAAAATATTCTAATAGCAATATCTAATTTTACCTTTGGATGTTGGCTAAAATAATCTTACCTAAGTATTTGTAGTGCTATTTATCTCTGGGATCACTTAAGTGTTTAGCTAAAGATGCAACATTTAACTGAAATGTCAGCAAGGAACTCTTGATGATCATATTGTATAATTCAGTTAAAGTAAAAACCCAAGTGTCCATCAATATATGAGTGGATTAATAAACTGTGGTATATGTATACCATGGAGTACTATTCAGCTTTAAGAAACAATGGTGATATAGCACTTCTTATATACTCCTGGAAAGGGCTGGAACACATTCTACTAAGCGAGGTATCCCAAGAATGGAAAAACAAGCACCACATGTACTCACCATCAAATTGGTATTAACTGATCAACACATAAGTGCATATATAAGAATAACATCT
>CAUYSK010073969.1:0-25526 GCA_963575035.1 Avahi laniger | reverse complement strand
CTACTTGGGAGGCTGAGGCAGAAGGATTGCTTGAGCCCAGGAGTTTGAGGTTGCTGTGAGCTAGGCTGACGCCACGGCACTCACTCTAGCCTGGGCAACACAGTGAGACTGTCTCAAAAAAAAAACAAGGTGATTACAAGGTAGCAAGTAAATCAGGGAGGTATAACTAAGGAAGAAGGGAATTATAAGGCATGATTATCAAATTTTCAGTTGGATCACGGAAGAAATAAGAAGAGGCTTTTGATTTGGGTATTAGGAAGCAGTTAGAAGCTTTCTTTCCTGTCTTAGTCCATTCAGGCTGCTGTAACAAAATACTGTAAACTTGGTGGCTTATAAACAGCAGAGATTTATCTCTCAGAGTTATGGAGGCTGGGAATCCAAGATCAAGGTGTCCGGCAGATTCTGGTGTCTGGTGAGGGCCCTCTTCTTGCTGTGTCCTCACATGGTGGAAGAGGTGAACGAGTTCCCTCAGGCCTCTTTCATAAGCACAGTAATCCCTTGTAATTATGTAATTATATTAGTTCAGCCCTTATGACCTAATAAGCTCCCAAAGACCCCACCTCCCAATACCATTGTCTCGGGAGTTAGAATTTAATGTATGAATTTTGGGAGGATACAAACATTCAGATTGTAGCACTAACTGCTGGTGAGAAATTCGTAAGGAGAGGAAAGATAATCCTAACAAAGGTGTGTATATTAGGGGAGGCTGAGGGTGTTAGTTCAGTTTCTTTTCTTTTCTCCCTTTGAGGTTGCCTTGGTGTAATGGTCACTTGCCCATTCTCCATGGAAGTCTACACCACTGGTGCCAAGGGGCAGTCATTGCAGGTTAAAATGAAATCAGGTGTGGACTGACCAGCTGCCCTTGGGCATTCACTCCCCGCCTTCCCCCTGCACAATCTCAAGGCTGCTGGGTCTCTCACTGAGGAGCACGCCTACCCCCAATGCTGCCCTGACCGGGGAGCTGCCTGGTGGGGCATCATCAGCAATAGTTTGTGGCGTCTTGGGCTCTGCTATAGCTTGGTTTTTTTGACCCTTTTAAATGTCATGTTGAAATTTGATCTCAGTGTTGGAGGTGGGGGCCTAGTTGAAGGTGTTTAGGCCATGGTGGCAGATCCTTCATGAATGGCTTTGTGCCATCCTCCTGGTAATGAACGAGCTCTCATTCTATTTATTAGTACCCGTAAGAGCTGGTTGTTAAAAAGAGACCGGCATCTCTCTTCCCTCTTGCTTGCTTCCTGGCTCACCACGAGCACACTCTGAGCACGTTCTGGTGCCCCTTCTGCCGTGAATGGAAGCAGCTTGAAGCCCTTACCAGAGGCAGGTGCCGGCGCCATGCTTCTTGTACAGCCTGCAGAATTGTGAGCTAAATAAACCTCTTTTCTTTATAAATTACCCAGCCCCAGGTATTTCTTTATAGCAACACAAATGGATTAAGACAGGGTCTCAGTACAAATAAACATGTAACATCATTTTTGAAATCTTGACTTACCCCTTTGTAATTAAATAATTTAGAGATATGAAAAATAAGAGAAATTGCTGGTTTCCAATCATGTAAATTTTTCTTTTAATTAAACATTCTCCCTGTTTTCCCCCAATTTTGTATATGAATTTTTATAATTATACTTCAATGTATACTAATCTGATATTTAAGAGGTCTGTTTGTCACCTCCTAGCATGAAAATAATTCACCAAAGATATTTAATTTTATAATCAGATCATCAGCTTCTCATTGAAAGCCCTACCAATTTCTTTCCTGATTCTGAGCAATATTTTCAGATTCAGTTTTGAGTGAATGATTAATTGTTAATATTCATGAACACTTTGGCTTTATAGACACTGAGCTAAATAAAAGCAGGTGTTATAGGGATAAGCAAAACAGACAATCCCCCTGTCATGGAGTTTGTATTCTAGAGATGAGGGCAGACAGTACAACAAATATGTAAGAAAGCAAATTCAAATAAAGATAAGTGCTGGGAAGAAAGCAAAACAGGGTGGTTTTGTAGACAGGGATTAAGGGTGGGATGGGGCTAATTTATAATAGATAATGTGTCCTCTTTAAGGAGGTGACATTTGGAGTGGGACCGGAAGGCTGAGAGCAAGTCCTTCATGTAAAGGCAGGAGGAAGAGCCTTCTAGCCAGAGGGAAAAGCAAGTGCAAAGGTCCTGAGGTAGGAACAGAACAGATCTGGTAAACAAGGCAAGACAGTTAAGAGTTACCTTGGAGAGAAAGATGGGGGCCATATTACGTAGGCCAGAATGAGGAGTTTGGATTTTATTCTGAGAGAAGCGAGGAGCCATTGGAGGGTCTTAAGTGGGGTTGTAACATGATGATTTGAATTTTTAAAAAGTCATTTTGGTGGCTATGTGGAGAATAGATTCTAAGGGGGGATAAGTGGAAGCAGGATTTGGCAGTTCCTCAATAAGTGAAATAGAATTGTCATGTGTCCCTGAAATTCCACTCCTAGGTCTATACCCCAAAGAATGGAAAACAGGTGTTCAACCAAAAACTTGCACATGAATGTTCATGGCAGCATTATTCACAGTAGCCAAAAGAAGAAGCGGCCAAAATGTCCACCAACAGGTAAATGACAAACAAAATGTGGTGCATCCACATGATGGAGTATTATTTACCCGTGGAAGAGGCGAAATACCGATACAGGTTACAATATGGATGAAAACATTATGCTCAGTGAAAGAAGCCAGTCATGAAGCCTTCTTTTGTATGACTGTATGATTCCATTTATATGAAATGTCTAGAACAGGTAAATCCATAGGGACAGAAAGCAGATTTGTGGCAGAGGTTGGGGGAATAGGAACGGATTGTTTAATGTGTATGGGGTTTCCATTTGGGGTGATGAAAAAGCTCTGGAACTAGATAGTGAATGTACATAATGCTACTGAATTGTAAATTTCAAAGTGGTTTAAATGGTAAATTTCATGTTATGTGTATTTTACCATAATAATAATAATAGATTTAAAAATGGCTTGTTAAAAATGCAACTTCCTGGCTCTCTTCTCTGGGAATAATGATTTAGCAGGTCTGAGGAGTCCTGGGGACCCGCCATTAAAAAAAAAGAGTAGAAGCAGGAAGAGTAGGTAGGAGGCTATGACAAGAGTCTAGGTAGCGAGGAAGGTGGTTTAGATGAGGGTGGTGGCCGTGGTTAGATTTAGAAAGGCATGGGACATATTTTGGAGGCAGAGTCAACAAAACATACTCATGGTTTGAATGTTGGGGAAAGGTAAAGAAGAATCAGAGATGGTTTGTAGGTTTCTGGCCTGAGCATGTGGTTGGAGAATGGTGACATTTATAGAGCTGGGGATTTCCACGGCAGCAAAACATTTGGGGAAATGAAGAGTTTGCACCTAATTAAGTGAAGTAATTTTTTTTGAGAGGGTACCCATTGCATAGACTAGTGGATGTCTACTGTAGTCTATCCATTCCCCCTTTCTTTAATAATGGAAAACTGATTTTATTTTGGGTGGCAAAACGCCCAACTAAAAGTCAACGTTTCTTAGTTTTCTTTGCAGCTATCCTCTTTTGCTTGTCTAGAACGTGAGCTCCATACACATAATGTGACCCTGAATAACCTTGAATTTTGAAATGACATGTTAAGGATAAGAGAAGGAGCCTGAATCCCAAATAATTTTATGTAGCTGCCATACCTGTCCTAGCCTTTTACGTCAGAAAATAAAACCTAAATTGTTTAATCCACGGTAACTGAAACTCTGTAACTAGTAGCTGAATACAATTCCTATCCAGGACTGTGCCAATTCCAGAAAAAAAAAAAAAATGATTTCTCTGTAATTTCCAAAGTTTGTTGCTTAATTCCCATTCTCTTCCAAGCAGAATACTGAAGAAGTTGCCCAAAAGTGGTTCATCTATGGTATGCAAATCCAGTGTATTAAAAAATATTTTCTGAATCTGCTTTTGGCTCCATTATCCCTAACCAACATGTGTCAGCAATATAAAACAGCATTTGTATTTTTAGAGCATCACTTTTATGCCATCCCCTAAATTTTGACGTTTTAAGCATCATGCCTTCAACATTAGCTAAAGCTGATAACATTCAAGAGGTTAATTGCAGTTCTCTGCTTCAAGAATTATACTGGTTTCTGTCTCACAGTTGACAACATAAATCCTTCAGTGCAGATGGAAACATTGTTGGATTCTCTAGATATATTTCTTACACACATAACAGACAGTCTGGGAAGGACTGGACATTGAGTAATTATTTTTTTTCAAAGCTCTAAAAATGGCCATTTAAAAAGTTACAGGTATTAAATGTGGATACTTTTACGAAAGAACACCCAAGAGAGTGTTAATGGTGGTTACTTCTAAGCAATGGGAATGGATGTCTGGAGAGGGGGTGGCAGACTTTTGTTTTCTAGGTGACACTTAAAAAATTAATCACCATGGGCTTGCATAGTGAGTAGTTAAAGGTGACAGTTCTGGAGCCCAGACTGTGAAAGTTCAAATCCCATTTCACCACTTATTGGCTCAGTGTTCCTGGGAAAGTTTAGTTACTTTATTTATCAAACGCTTATACAGCAATTAATATGTGCCAGGCACTGTTCTGAGCACATGAAAAAGAGCAGCTCATTTACATCTCAGAATAACCCCACAAGTCAGGAACTACTATTCTTACCCCCATTTCACAGATGAGGAAACTGAGGGACAAGAATAGATTATATAGCTAGGGAAAGCCATCAGGGCAGGATTCAAACCCAAGCATTCTGCATAGCACCAGAGCCCTTGCTTGTGAGTACGATGCTATGATGTCATGTCAAAGTGCATATCTGTCTGTGCCTCGCTTCTCTTTAAAAGGACAACAAAAAAACAATAATAATACCTATCTCATAGGGTTGTTGTAAAGATTAAATGTAAAAAGGTTAGAATGGTATCTAGTATGTGGTAAGCCCTCAATCAAAGCTAGCCATTGTTATTACTACTTTGATTTAAAAAGAAAATATAGAAGGCAGGAGAATCACTTGAGGCCAGGAATTCAAGACCAGCCTGAGCAATAGTGAGACCCCATCTGTACAAAAAAAAAAAAAAAAAAAATTAGACGGGTGTGGTGGCATGCGCCTGTAGTCCCAGCTACTCGGGAGGCTGAGGCAGGAGGATTGCTTGAGCTCAGGAATTTGAGGTGGTAGTGAGCTATGATGATCCCACTGTACTCTAGCCAGGGCTACAGAGCAAGACCCTGTCTCAAAAAAAAAAAAAAAAAAAAATAGAAGTGGTTTCTGTCATTTAGGGTGGAGACCTGGGTTTTTGCTTGGTGTGGACAGTTCTTTTTTTCTGGGAAGGACCATCTTGATGAGGCCTTTTGCTTTCAGCAGGTATGAGGCAAAGTGTCTGTAGGGCACACTTCTTGTTCTCTTTCCAAGGTTGGGGATGGAAGGTGTTACTGGGCCTGACCAGAGGGCTAAGGAATTCTTTTTTCTTTTTCCTAAATCTGCCTTCCTGGACCACTTGTTTTCCTCTTTGTAGTATTAATTTCTCATTTTGACAGAGTACACTGTCTAGCAGCATACTAAGAAAGAATGCACTGGAGAAAAACATTTGAGAGCTTGCATGGTCGATAATGTCTTTATTCTGCCATTACACTTGAGTGTAAGGTGTCAGGGTCTAGAATTTAGGTTGAAAATAGCTTTTCACTCAAAAAATTCAAAGTATTGCTTCATTTTTCTTCTAGTTTCCTATGCTATTGAAGAGTGTGAGTCATTGTATGTGGCTATTTTGTTTCTTTCCCCCACTCCCTGGAAATTTTTTAGAGGTGTTATAGATAGCAGTTAAGTGTGTACACTCTAGACAAGACAACCTGGGTTCAAATCTCAGTTCCAACAATTATTGGCTGTGCGACTCTGGGAAGTTTGTTTAACCTCTCCGGGCCTCAGTTTTCTTATCTGTAAGGTGGGGATAATAACAGTGCCTACTTCATAGAGTTGCTGAGAGGTTCAGATGATCTCCTACCTTTCTGTGCTCCTCTGTATTCATTAACGGAGACACTTCTTAGATGGGTTGGGGCCATAGACCTTTTCTGGATGGGGGTGTAGAATAGAGTGACCAAGCTTTATCTACAAGGAAACAGGAAATATTTTTTACTTTGACGGCTCTAAGGTTTCTGTCCTAACTATTCAACTCTGCCATTGTAGTGTGAAAGCTGCCATGAACAAAATGCAAATGAAAGAGCATGGCTGTATTCCAACAAAACTTTAGTACAGGGTAGCAGGCAGATTGGGTTCACTTGCAGGTTGCTGGACCCTGATGAGAAACACAGTATCCCTTCTTCTCTTAGAGGGCTAGAGATGCCCCCTAGTGGAAGCATTGCAGACTAGAAAGTGACTACCCCACGTTATTACTTTTCCACACTGCTGTAAGTGGGTCCAACAATTCATTTGTACAAAATGCAAGGTTTCATATTGCAGCCTCAATGAACTAACGTGGGTGAACATTTTGTGATGATAGGAGCCAACTGCCAGTTATCTTATCCCTGGATTTGCATTATCATGAGCTACATAGTCCAAAGTTTTCACTGTGCTTAAACTGATGGGGAAAATGCTAACTTTTTTTTTTTTAAATAATATTTTCCTATAAATAAAAACAACAATGTTATGGCACTTTCATTAATTAATTCTAGGTCAGATACCACGCTGGGAATGCAAAGATGAAATCACTGTGTCACCCTCAAAGATCAGAGTAAGCAAGCAGTTTAGATAGGATGTCACTTGTGTCACAATGAAGTCCTTCTTGCCAATCAAATTAGCCAAGATGAACAAACAAAACAGAAGATATAATCAATGCTTGTGAGCATGTGACGAAAAGGGCACTTTGTAGATTTCTGATGTCAGGTAAGGTAGAACCCGGGCTGGTACATTAAGCCTGTGCTGTTATCTCCTTCCCGACTCTGTTGGCTGCTTGGGCCCTGTGTGTCTTGCCTCAGGGGTGAGGGTGGTAGGTGGGGAACAGTTTCCTCCTTGTGCCCCACTGACTCTTGGGGAAGGGCACCCCAAGTGGGCTGCCAACAGAAGTGACTCCCAAGCCTCAGAGGCCAGTGAGAACCCAAATATCCCCCTTTCCTGTTGCTTTGTATTTCCTATCATTGGTAGAAAAGCCTCCTAAAACTCCTGACCAAGAACTGCTCATGCTGTTGTATTTCCATCGCCTCCCCAGTTCCTGGACCGTATCATCTCTCACCACATCGTCCCTCTCCAACGCCATCAGTCCATTCATTCCCTGTCTATACCAGGGCCCCCATCTGTCATCAACAGCCCCAGGTTGATTTTCTTTCCTACTTCCATTGACAAAGACCACTTGTCCCTTCTCCCAACATCATTATGCTAGTATTAGTTAACATTTAGCCATTTTAATTTATTTGCTTCATTTAAAATTTTCAAATGCATTAATGTACCTTGTAAAAAATTAAAGTAAGTCAGAAGTGCATAAGTAAAAAGGTAAGAGTCTTTCCTTCACTCAACTCATCCCGGTCCTCAGAAATAACCATTCTTAGCAGTTTTGTGTTCATCTTTCCAGAACTATTTTTCAAAATGCAATTTAGACTAATGGGGTTTTAGTACACATGTGCATTATTTATAGCAAATGGTGGATTAAGGGAATCACATCTCTGGGAATTGGGCTGATTCGATCTGTATCTTATGTGACTTTGCAACATTTAAATGTGGGCCACGCTGTTTTTGAAACTCGACCCCTTCTAGTCTTCCTGGCCACCCCTCTGCAACTGCTCTTTCTCATTTCCTTTGAGGTCTTCTCTCACCTGCTCCTCCCCTAAAGGTTGGTGCTCCTGAGGGCTCTGTGTTCATCTCTCTTGGTTGATGGGGTACAGAGCATATCACCCCTTCTTCAGGCTTGCAAACCCACACCTGCTGTTGAAATACGTGCTGAGCTAAGGTTGAGAGGGAACCAAGGGTGACTGGGAGCCCAACTAAAGATGTACAAGCAAATTCTTGCCTTGTTCCAACCAGGGTCAATATCCAAGCAGAACACCACCACCACTACTGCTACTGCTACTACTATTACTACTACTACTACTGCTAGCAATTTGGCTGGTTGAAGTAAAGCTCACACTTTGTTGTCTAAATAAATACCCTCCACTCCATCAGCCACCATTACCAATATGCGTTTGCATCCATCGAAGGTCATAGGGCTATAGTTGCATGATTGACCTAGGAAGGAGGTGTCTGAGATGGAGAGGGAAGTCAGAACCACAGGAAGGAAGAAAAGATGACATGGCATCTGTTACCTGCCATATCCCCTTGCAACAGGTTTGAGCCCTTGCCATTAGAAGCGTAAAAGACAGGTACTACAGAACCGTTTTAAAAAATATGTTTTGGGAGTAGGTGGGGGTATATTACACCCATTCAGAAAAATGCATAAAACATAAGTGGATCACATAAGGAATTGCTATAAAGCAAACACTCGTGTGAGTAACCAAGTTCTGTGCATTTGCACTGTTCTACAGTATTCCATTCCACTGCATGAATAAACAACAATGTAAAGAAACTCATTCTACTGTTGATAGACTTTGGGTTGTGTTCAGTGTTTGGCTTGTATAAGCGATACTTTCTGCAGAGCTGTTTTGATGAGAGACTTTGAGATTGCTGGGGAAACAAGCAGGGTTGCCACAATGCGCAGAATCCACCTCTCCTTGGGCACCCTGAGAACGGGTCACTTTGTGGGTGTTGGAGGATGACATCTCGATACCAGCACAAACATCCTCACAAGGAACACTCCCAGCTAGTGGTTACTTTATGCGGCTTCTCGCACCGCAACCTGAAGCCAGAGAGAGAAAGAACTTGGCAACTGTTGTGTTTTTAGATTGCAGTGGAAAACTGATGTGAGAGTGTACATGAGGTTGCTTTTTGGAAGTAGGAATGGGGTGCAGATGAGGCAGGTTTGGAGGCATTGTAACTTGGGCGTAAGTGTAAATGTTCCATATACAAATCCAGTATAACCATAATTTTCTGCAGACCTGCTGACTACTGGGAAGGGGCTTTTGTTAGACCACTTGGGGTGGGTGGGGGTGTTTCTCATTGGGTCGGGGATGGACAGTGACAGATTTTCACTGGTGGTGTCGGAGTAGAAGCGCCTGCCCCCTTCTCCTTGGCTGACCCTGCAGTAGCTGTGACACCAAAATGCCATTGAACTGAGATACTCATGATCTGTGCAGATAGATCAGCAATCACTAGTGGAGCTCTTGCAGGGTCTGGAAAAGCTTCCCCGGGGAAGGGAATGAAATCTGGCCACTACACTACGAATTGGCTAAATTAAACAGAATTTCTTTTCTTACTGCCCCCTTCAGCAGTGCTCACCTCCAGAAATTTGCCAGTATCCTGGCTTCACAGATCAAATGATGTGATCAATATTGATTGGATACTTCTTATGTGTCAGGCACTGACTGAAGCACTTTTTATGCGTTTAAGTCTCCAGCATCATTATAAGCAAGGCAATGTGTATCAGTTAGCTTTTGCTGTGTAACAAACCTTCCTAAATTTTAGTGTCTTAAAACAAGAGACATTTATTCTTTCTCACAGTTCTGTGAATTTTCTTGTTTGTTCGGATTTGGGCTGGCTTGGTTGGAACTGGATGGTCTAGGACAGCCTCACTCACATATCTGGGAATTGCTCAATGTCTGCTGGGACGACAGCCATATATCTCCCCCTATCCAGCCCACACTTTTTCATACAGTAGTAGGAAAGTTCTCAGTGGCAAGAGAGTAAGCCCTAATATGTAAGCAGGTTTCAGTCTCTGCTTGCATCATGTTGGCTAATGTCCTTATTAGTCAAAACAAGTTACATGACAAAGACTAGATTATATAGAGAAGTAACCTCCCCGAGGTATGGATATGGGGTGGAGGGCAATTATAGTAATCACCTTGTAAACAATCAGCTACATGCTCTTATCAGTCTTGTCTTACGGATGAGGTAACTGATGCTCAGAGTAGTTAAGGAACTTGTCCCAGGCCACACAGCTGCCGTTGAGCAGAGCTCAGCCTCAGATTTAGTCCTATATGGTGGGGAAGTCTGTGCCTTAAGTCCTGTGCTATTTCTAATACCTCCTTCGTCAGACCCAGGCTGTTGTGTCCCAGCGCAGGGAAAGGGAGCGATGAAGCAGCACAGTTGATTACCCTCCCAAAGGGCCACTCAATCACAGAGCCTGGCAGTTGCCCATCTGACCAGCTGGCCATAGCAGCCTCTCCAACGCTGACGAAAATAAATCTCATGAATCTAACAATTCAGCCATCGCACTGGGTTCTGTACCCTTGGACAAGTATTGGGAGCTCACGTTCAATAGGCTGTAGGAAATAGAAGGAAGGATAAAGGACGGCAGCAGAAATGGGGCCCTGTGTTTGCTCCATGGGCAATCATTAAGCACCTACTGTGTCTGGGGTAGTGTCTTGTTCCGGAGAAGTGCAGGAAAGGGATAAGTTGCTCTCTGAAGCACATTTTCAACAATGCGTGTTAAAGTGATATGCCGACATAGTGGATATTAAGACAAAAGGTGCTTAGACGTGGAAGCTGCAGTATAGTAAGACCTTGAGATTCATAAGAAGGGGGCAGAGGAGGACGTCTTTTCATCATAGCCAGCTCCTTAACCAACACTGGTGCAGACACTACGTCCCCTCATCAGGTGGTTAGAGCCTGCACCTACTTCCATCCAATCTTGAGCCTACCATCTCTTTTAAATTTAAGGTCCACTTCAAAAGAGCATTTTTTGATGACTCTGGGAAAATGGGGTAAGCAGGCAGAATCGGGGAATTGAAGGAATAAAATCTCAAACCCCACTTTTGATTTGCAATCAAGCTGAAACTCTCAGCACCCCCAGAGTATGCCTTTAAAAGAAAAAAAAAGATTATTTGTAAGAAATAAAGACTGAGATTTGCATTTGAATGCAGTGCCAATCAGTACTCATTAGCAGGAACACAATGCTCTGGCCCCATTAGCAGGAAGGGAGATTTGGCAATTGCTCATTAGTTTTGGAGATTCAAATCATTATCCTAAGGGATGCTCATGTGTGTTTGATGAGATCCAGCGGCATCAGTGATATGCCATTTTTCTCCCCAGAGAAAGGGAATGTTCCCAGGAGTGATTGTATTCCCCTCTCCTTTCTTTCTCACTCACACACACCTCAAGGCTTCTCTGTTTACTCCCAGGGCTCCAGGATGTCAAAGGGCAGGAAGGGTGATAGAAACTTCTCAATCAGGACATTACTTATGGGAAAACTGTGATCCCAAGAGTGTAGGAACACAAAATTAGTCATCCGAGGAGTCGGGAGAGTCTGTTTATTACATACACTCCCTTCTTTCTTTGAGAGGAATCTTGATGGGCTGAGGTTAGAATGGAAACATGCAATGAGGTCACCAATTTGCAAAACATCCCTCGATGAGAGTTTCAAAGGAGACCAGACCTCTGCCTGAAGGACTGGAAAATTGGGGTAGGCACAACTTTTTGGGGGAAGAAACATTCCGAAGGGTAAACTAGATTCTATGAAAGACACTTCTTAGGCCTAATTCTGTTGTAGGCATTCAGGGAGTGCTCCCAGGGCCGTGCTTGACACAGAGGAAGAGCCCAGGCATTAGAATGGATGAACTTAGGCTCAAGTTGCATCTTTCCCGGAGATCTGCACTTTCACCAGTCTCCTGGAGTGATTCTTACGCATGTTACTGTCTGAGAGCTGCTGAGCTAGACTATGCTGTTTCTGATAATTAATGCTGGTCCTCCAGAGATTGTATTTGTGGAAGAAGGAGGATGAACCCACTGTGAAGTCCTCTTCTGTAGGTAGGCTGTGGCAAAAACTTGGTTTCCTCTTCCTCTTTTCTAACAGAACCTCCGTTTATTTTTAGCTGTCTGCTTTCCAAGTGGTCATGTTCTTTAGGGGAGGTGGTCTCTGCCCTCAGGAAGTGAATTGGTCCAAACCAACCATGTTTTTCTGTTCCCCTTGCTTGGCAATTGGCTTAGCATGGGTACCTGAGGTAATTCTGGCCAATGAGACATGAGTGGGAAGTGTACTGGGGTTTTCCGCAAAGGTTTTCCTTAATGATTGAAAGAAGACTGATTGAAAGAGGGAAGAAACAACCCCTCCACTGTCTCCAGTTGTTTTCCATTTTTATCTATTAAAGAGTAAAGCTCCATCCTGAGCAACATAGCGAGACTCCTGTCTCTGCAAGAAAAACAGAAAAATGATTATAGCTGGGTGTGGTGGCACGCACCTGTAGTCCCAACTACTCGGGAGGCCGAGGCAGGAAGATCACTTGGGCCCAGGAGTTTGAGGCTGCAGTGAGCTACGATGATGCCACTGCACTCCAGCCTGGGTGACAGACTGAGACATTATCTCAAAAAAAAAAAAAAAAAGTAAAGCTGCTATAAACATTCATGTAGAGGGTTTTTTTGTGAACATAAATTTTCATTTCTCTGGGATGAGTATCCAAGAGTACAATTGTTGCATTATATAGCAGTGGTATGTTTAGTTTTTTTTGTTTTTAAAGAAACTGCCAAACAGTTTTCCAGAGTGGCTGTACCATTTTGCATTCTCCCCAGCAATGTGTGTTCACATCCTTGCTGCCATTTGGTGTTGTCGCTATTTTCTATTTTAGTCATTCTGATAGGCGTGAGGTGGTGTTTTACTATGGTTTTACTTGCATTTCCCTCATGGCTAATGATGTTGAACATCTTCTTGTGTGTTTGTTTGCCGTCTCTATATGCTCGCCACTAAAGTGTCTCTGTGTCTTTTGCCCATTTTAATTGGATTTTTTTTCTGCTGTTGAGTTTTGAATGTTCTTTCTATATTCTAGATACTAGTCCTTTGTTGGACATATGGTTTGCAAATATTTTCTCCCAGTTTATAGTTTGTCTTTTTCATCCTCATTACAAGGTCTTCTGCAGTCCAGATTATCTTTTCTTGATGAGGTCCAATTATCTTTTCTTGATGAGGTCCAAATTATCTTTTTTTGATGAGGTCCAATTTATCTTTTTTTGGGGGTCGGAGAGAATGTGCTGTTTTTGGACATTGCTCTAGCAGGGAGAGGGGGCAGGGTTCTGCCTTGGTACTACTGGGGTGGGAGGGGGCACAGAAGTCCAGGTTCCCCACTCAGCCTCCACTGACACCTGAAGTGGGGGGTTCCCCATTAGTGGGAGTAGGAGGAGGAATTCTTGCCCCACCCCTCACTTCCCTCCACTGATACCTTCGTGGCTAGAAAGGGCAGGAATGGCTCCTTACTGCTTCCGACACAGCCTGCACTAACATCATGGAATAGGGGTTCGGGTGGGGAGTGTAGGAGGTGGGGGGGCTTATTCTCTTTAATGCTGGGAGGTGAAGCAAGTCCTGACTTTCCCCAGGCCTCCTGTGACTCCATCCAGCGGAAAGGGGGAGGGCCTTGGTACTACCCAGCCCCCTACTCAGCCTTCTCTGAGGCCACATCAGCACGATCACTGGGACGTCTGCACAGCCTAGGGAGGGTGGAAACCTAGGCTCCACACTCAGCCTTTGCTGGCAAGGGTGGGGGTGCATCCACAGTTTTTTCTGTGGTGTTTCCTAGAGAAGAGTAATTATTGTTTAAAAGTTTTTTGTTTTGCTAGGCTGCTTCTTTCCTGCTCCTTTGGGTGAGAGAACAGGCTTTTGTTGGAGCTTTTGTTGCAGCCCTTGGCATTTCTGGGTTGCTGACTTCGCCAGATCCAAATCTGGGCTCTATCAGGCAAAAAGAAAACCCAGGGAACTCCCCACCGAGTCGTTCCTTGAGTATTGAGGTCTCTAACTTGTCTGTCTTCTTCTTTCCACCTCTTGGAGTCTACTTAACGTTCGTTTTATGAAAGAGGTCCAGAGATTTTAGTTGTACTTAGTGGGAAGAACAGGGATAAGTACATCTCTATCTTCCCAGATGTGGAATTCTTCTTTTTATTGTTCCAATATTTAGTGAAGTTTGTAACATTTACGTGGATTGTATGACAACGTTGTATGGCAATTAAAGGAAATGTGTCTTTTCCTAGTCTTGTCACTCCACTGAGAGCTACGTAGAATAGTAGCACCATCACCTCCAGGGAGTGGCCGGCAGTGATAAGTAGGAAAGAAACTGTTAGACCAAGCTCACGCTAGCAGTAGTGGTGTGTCTGCACAACTGCAAACCCTCCCTCCTCTTTGGCTTAATGAACCTCCGTTGATCGAGGTCTTTGCCTCAGTCACTTACTTTGGGTTGTCAGGTAAAAGAAGGCATTTGAGTTCTCCCTGGCCTAAAGGGCACAGAATTGGGAATTATCTCTTAAGGATGGAACTCTGATGTTTTCTTCTCTTGCCCAGATTCCTTTCTAAGAGGCCTGGTGAGTTACACTTACAAGCAATAAAAGCTAATTAAATGGGTTTTTATTAACCCATTATAGTGTGGTTTACTTTCCAACCTGATTCCAGTATAGCATCACATGAGAGATAGAAGACCCACTTATCTTAACTCAAGCATTCCTTTTTATTGACTCCAGGTTTTAGACAAAGCTTAACTCTTTCAACCATTTGTGAATTAAAGAATCCCTAAAACCCACCTATGACTTGTAAACCTCCTCTTCGAGATGTCCTGCCTTTTAGGGCTGAACCAATGTCTACCTTCCATGTATTGATACATAGCTTTACCTGTAATTTCTGTCTCCATGAATATATAAAACCAAACTGTAACCCAGCCACCTTGGGTGCATTTCCTCAAGACCTCTTGAGAGCATGCTCCTTGGCCTGAAGTCACACATAAGCGGCTCAGAACAGACCTCTTTAAATTATTTACAGAGCTTGGAGTTTTGTCTTTTTTTCCCCTGTTAACACTCCAACAAAAACTCCATTTGAGAGGGCTAAGGGGAACTACCCCTGGGAGAAGTATGTCTTGGCGGGAGACACAGGAGATGGAAAAAAGTGGCTGGGGGCTAAGGAAGGACCTAACTCTTCAGGACTAGGTAAACTACCAAGGGAAGAGCAGGATGTTTCCTCCCTCCCAATGATAAGGACACTTATGATTTCAAATAAGAAGAACTCAAGAAATAGACAGCTCTGGGCTTGTTCGGAGAAGACTTAGACCTCAAGGAATATCAAGGCTGCTTCACCCGTTGCCTCCTATCAACATGGACAGCTTGGGAAGCGGACTCTGTCTCTCGCATTCACTCAATACAAGTACACCAGGGCCAAAGAAAGACAGGGGAGACTCTTGAACATGCTAGAAATGGAAATTTAAAAGTGTAAAATGGAGTCGGTGCAACTAGAAGAAAGAAGGAAATGTTTGGAAAGGTTTAGTGGCTCCAAGGATCATCTTTGCAAATTTGAAAATGTTACTTCTCAGCAGTGATGTTGGTGATGTCTCTGGAAAATGATTTCTGTTAAGCACGTATGTGGGGGTGATCACTCACCTGGACATGAAATATTTCTAGGGAAAATAATGTCATATTTAATCTTTTTTTCTTTCCAATAATACTTTTTTTCTCTTGCTGTAGAAGTAGGGCATGTCCTTAAAGAAAATGTGGAAATTGCTAACAAGTAGACAGAAAAACGAGAAGAAAAAAAAAACCCACTCAGCATAATCCTGCTACACTAACAGCAAAGCCGCTCACTATGTTGACTGTGTTTATTTTACATTATTTTATTTATTTATTTTTAGAGACAGGGGCTCACTCTGCTGCCCGGTGACATGACCATAGCTCATTGTAGCCCCGAATTCCTGGGCTCAGTCTAGTCTCCTGCCTCAACCTCCCAAGTAGCTATGACTGCAAGCGTGAGCCACCACACCTGGCCTATTTTACATTATTTTAAAAACCACACTACAGGGCTTGATATTTGTGTCCTGCTTTCTTTGTGCTTTTCCATTGACATTGTATTGTTACCAGTTTTCCTTGTTGTTATGGCCTTTCGGTCAGTATAATTTTTAATGTTGCTTAATAATCTTTTGAGTGCCTGTACTGTAGTTTCGTGAATAAACTTTTCCCACTACTTGGAAAATTAACTTGTTTCCAGTTTTTCTCTATTAAAATTAATGCTTCAGTGAAAACTGCGATGAGAATGCCCACAATCGGCACTCACGGAGCACTTACCGCGCCAAGCGGTTTACATTCCGCATTTGCAACCCAACAAGGCAGATGCTGTTGTGGTTTATTTCACTTTCTTTTATTAAATTATGAAAACACAATGTGTCTCTGTAAAACCAATTCAAGCAGAACCAAGGGGATCTAATGGGAAAGACCAAATATCTCCCTCCTTTATCCTCCGGTCTCAGAATGCATCTCTCCAGTGATAACACTTGTATATTTCTCGTGTATCCTTCCAGAAACTTTCTGTGCACAGAATGGACTCTGTGTGGCATGCCATGGTACGTATTCCACTCTGAAACTTACTACTTATCTAAGTGACATATCTCAGATATCTCTCTGTGTCAGAATATATTAATTCTATGAGCTAGCTATGGTTATTTTCATTTCATACTTGATGAAACCGAGGCCTAGGAGGTGAAGGATCATGCTGTTATGGGTTCAGTTGTGTCCCCCCCCATCAAAAGATATGTTGATACACTAACCCCCAGTACCCCAGAATGTGACCTTCTTTGGAAATGGCACTATTGATGTAATTGGTTAAGATGAGGCTGTGCAGGAGTAGGGTGGGCCCTAATCCTACATGATTGGTGTCCTTATGAAAAGGGGAAATGTGGGCACAGACAGAGGCAGGCAAAGAAGGAAGAGGATGTGAAGAGACGCAGAGAGAAGGCCATGTGAAGACGGAAGATTGGAGCAGTACATCTAAACCAAGGAAAGATTGCTGGAAACCACCGGGAGCCGGGAAGAGGCAAAGAAGGATGTTCCTCTAGGTTTCAGAGGGAGTATGGCCAACACCTTGATTTCAGACTTAATTTCTTTCTTTTTTTATTCTTAAGCCACCACATTTGTGGTACTTTGTTAGGAGGCCAGTTCTAGGGAACTACTACTAATATACACGCCTTCACAGCCTCAAAACTAGTATGTGGTAGAGCTGGAATATGAACTTCAGTAGGTGTGGCCCTAAGGCCAATGCGCTTAATAAAATAGATTTTTTTTTAAAGCAAACACCTATCTGTGCTAAGCATTTTACATGCTTTTCTCTCAAGTAGACATTTCTTATTAATATCTCAGTAGTCAGTTCCTTCTGGAGGTTGCCTGGTGGCTTCCACCAGGGGGCAGACCTGGGCCTTCGTGCACAGAAAGGAAAGAAACGGGACGTCAGGCAATAGACTTTCTTGCAGTTTCCTCTCTGCACACACTGCCAATAGCTTTGGTCCCACCAAAGCAAGGACCACATCAAAAAATAGGGATGGTCAACCCAGAAGAGTGAGTGCAAAGAAACTTCCACCTTGCTGAGGGAGAGAGAGTCAAGCCCCTGTGGGCCTGGGCAGTTTGATCTCCAGATAGGGTGGGATGGTGGACATGTCACCTGTTTTCCCTCCAAACGGATCCTGAATCCATTCTCATTTAACAACCTTCTGATGGAAAAAAAACATTTATGTCATAGGTGCAATTCCGGGGACGACTGTCCAGCAGTCAGTCTCCCTTTCTATGCAATCATCTCAGCAGCAGCCAGGTCCATACCACGCAGCCCTATACCCCTGACCAAAGTGGAACTTGGGGTTTTGATGTGAGAGATGTAAAAGCTGCACCCTAGGAGGAAGTTTGCATGTTCCCGCGACTGAGTTTCTGCAACCGCCCTGGTGGCCGGCCTCGCTGAGTGCCGGCTGTTCAGCCCTTCCTTGGATTTTGTAACATAACCAGTATCCCTCTTTCTTTTAACAACTCTCCCACACCTTTTAAGCTTGTCAGAGTTCATTTCTATTACTTGCAAATGCACAGAACAAAAAACCTGAGTTAATATGAATAAGGATATAGGTAGAAAAAAGGGATTAAGTATAATATATTATTTAAAGTCATCCAGGCAAATAAAAAGATAAAAATGATAACATCGTAAGACCAACCGACACCTAGAAAAGGGCTTACGGTGTGTTGGTTCTCAATGAATATTTATTGACTGACTTCAGAAATTAACACACCATAATATCCAACAAAACCAGAGAAAAGGGAAAGGGAATAGGGACGCTGAGCTAAATTCCACGTTTTTCATAGCAAAGGAGACAATGTGGCTTCAAGTCAATAAATCAAAACACAGAGGTACAATCATATTATTTAGAATTATAGTGTGAACACCAGAGTTAAAACAAGAAAAGGTTCTCTGAGGAGTGTTTTTCTATATCCTTCTAAACATTGTGCCTTCTCCGCCAGGCACGGTGATTCACACCTGTAATCCCAGCACTCTGGGAGGCCAAGGCAGGAGGATTGTTTGAGGCCAGGAGTTTGAGGCTGCAGTGAGCTATGATCATGCCACAATACTCCAGCCTGGGCGACAGCGTGAGACCTCGTCTCAAAAGTAAATACATGAGTCAACATTGCGTATTCTCAACCTTTTTTTTTTTTTTTGAGACAGAGTCTCACTCTGCTGCCCGGGCTAGAGTGCTGTGGCGTCATCTTAGCTCACAGCAACCTCAAACTCCTGGGCTCAAGCGATCCTTCTGCCTCGGCCTCCCAGGTAGCTGGGATTGCAGGCATGCGCCACCATGCCCGGCTAGTATTCTCAACCTTTTAAAAAATTTGCTAAGGGATCCAAGCCTGTTTACAGAAGGCCCAGGTTGGGGCCAAGAAGGACCCAAATCCAGAACATGCCCCAGCCACCAGTTACCAGGTGCATCTGCCCAGAATGGGGCGCTGTTTTCTAATTTGCACAGAGACGCTCACAGGCTAGCATCCACCTTGTGTTTCCCAGTCCAATGGGAGAAAATGGTATCTCCTTATTGCTTTACTTTGCATCCCCTTACTAGTGTGTGAGAGCAAGTGCTTTCTCCCATGTTTGCAAGCCATTTGTGTTTCTTTTTCTGTGAATTGCCTTTTCATTTCTTTTATATTAAATGGAAACTGTGTCCTCTCCTGTTCAGTACTTTCTTTTTTCTTATCTGATCACATTATTACTCAGCTTCTCCATCTAGTTTATTTTTGGCATACTAGATCTGCTGTAAGCTTTCCTTTCCTCTTCCTCCTTCTGCTCTACCCCTCTCTTCTCTCCTCTACCTATCTGAATGTGTAAGTGCCTCCTAATAATCATAACACATGCTTCCGGTGAATCATATACATTCATGATAGTAATAAACCTTATATCAGTTAAAAAATATAAAAATAACATTTTGCCTTGTTCAGTACCTTTTATTTCAGAGACCTTTTTCTCCTCCTTCTAGCACTTTTGCAAACCCTCTAAATTCTCCTATGGGCATAGATTTTTGGAGCAAAACCCAAGAAGTCTTGGAAATTGTTCTGCTTTTTAGACCTGCCACAAACCCCCTTTTAGACTTGGTACAATCACTTTCAAAGCTGACTTTCTTCTTGCTTAGGCGGGGGAAAGACAGTGGGGAGAGGAAAAGTGTGTAAAAATCCCTAAATTAAAGCCAAAATATTGTTCAACCACATTTGTATAAACACAGAAGTAATTCTAGAAGAACTTGCACCCAACGTTTATCAGTGGTTAACTTGGGGGAGGGGATTCTATTTCTCACTTTGTATAATTTATTTTAAAAGTTAGGATTATGCATGACTTTTACTTTCTCCCTCCCCACCCCCCGTTTTGGGCATCTTCTTCCTCTTTATATTTTCCACTTAAATATTTTATAGAAAAAATAATAACATTGGTGGTGGGTGGCTCACCCCTATAATAACTAGTGCTTTGGGAGGCTGAGGCAGGAGGATTGCTTTAGATCAGGAGTTCAAGACCAGCCTGAGCAACATAATGAGACCCTGTCTCTACAAAAAGTAAAAAAATTGTCTGGACATGATAGTGAGCACCTGTAGTCCCAGCTACTTGGGGCTCTGAGGCAGGAGGATCACTGGAGCCCAGGACTTTGAGGATGCTGTGAGCTGTGATGATGCCATTGTACTTTAGCCCAGGCAATAGAGCGCGATTCTGTCTCAAAAAAAAGTTAAAGAAACGAAACAAGAAAGGCAGAAAGAAAAAAATAACAACATGGTAAAATTCAGAGTAACAAAATATCTGTAATGAAAATGAAATTTCTCTCTTATCTGTATCCCCAGAAGCAATGACAATTAATACTCTCTCAACTTTCTGGACATGTTCTTTGTATAGTCTCTCTCTATGTCTTTATCTCTAACTCTGTCTTTATCTCTATTGCAGTATATCATTCTCCACTCTTTTTAAACAAGTGGGTGTATCACATACAGACTTTTATGCCCCAGCAGTAAATCTTGGAAATTGTTTAATGTTAGAGCTCATAAAAATCCACCTCATTAAAAAAAAAAATGGCTGCATAGCATTCTTATATGGAAGCTCTGTAATATAACGAACATTTTTCTTATTGATGGGGAAATATTATTTCCCATCTTTTGCTACCACAAACAATGTCAAAAGAAAGTGAAACCCCAAGAGATATTGAGCAAATCTCTTTATTCAGGTTTGAGAGCATGTCTAGGATCAGTTCTCGAAACTAGGGTTCCTGGGTCAAAGGTGTTTTTTTTTCCTTCCTCATTTCCAATTTTTGATAGCTATTTCATAATTTCCTTTCAAAGAAGTTGTACCAGTGTATGCTCACACCAATAATGTGTGAAGGTGTTTGTTTTCATTCTCTTTTTAATCTAGTCTCTTTTCTAGCTTTTCAATCTTTGATGGATAAATACTGGGCTGTTACCATATTCCTTTAGTTAATGGTGAGGTTGAGCATTTCTTTATGTTTATAAACTACTTGAATTTCTTTGCCAACTTTGTTTTGCTGTTGGGTTGTTCATTTTACTCTTCTTAATTTTTAAAAGGTCTTTTTAGATTAGGAAAATTAGCCCAGGGTTTGTTATATAGGTTGTGAATATTTTTCTAGATTTTAATTTGTCTTTTGATTTTGTTTAGTAATGTTTTTGCTTCATAGAAATTCAATTTTTTTTTTATCTATTGAAGTGTATCAATCTTTTATCCTACCACTTCTTAGATCTGTGTCTTTCTTAGAAAGGTCTTCCATTTTCCAAGATTATTTAAAAAATTTCCCATTTTGTAGTACTTTAATTTTTTTTATGTTAACATTTTTGCTCTCTCTGGAATTTATTTTGGTGTAAAGAGCGAGGTAGGGATCTGCATTTTTATAAAGTATGGATGGCTACCTAGATCTCCTAATACCATTTATTAATGAATTCATCTTCTCCCCACTTATTTGAACTGCCTGTTTTATCTTATATAGGGACTCGATGACATAGACGCTGGTAGAAAGTCTTGAGTAACTAAAGTCTGAGATTCTGGTCAGTTGTTCATTTTTGTTGCTGACATTTTTGTCTTTCAGAAGGTAAAGGAAGTATCTAGAGGAACTGTTGCTATGAGCCAAATTCTCATCAACTAGGAGGAACAAGCTGGTGAGGGGAAGTGACAAGAACTTTGGCAAAAAGTTCCGGTGCCATTCTAGATACCGTCTGCCTCCTACCACTTTCGTTAGCCCCCCAGCTCCATCCAGCCCAGCCGGGAACGTTCCTTGTGGTCAGTCAGTATCCCTGACGGCCTGGCTCTGTCTCCAGCAACAGGAAGTTTGACAAACAAGTTCCCCAAACACACCTTCCTCTCTTTTGTCTCAACTTCTTTGTAAATGCTCTTCCCTTTGCCTGCAATACTTTCCCTCACTTCTTTGCCTCCACTCTTCACATCTCAGTTTAAAGGTTACCTCCAAGAGGAAGCCTTCTCTGACACCCCAAGATAGATGGTCCGTAGTACTTCCATTTCCTAAATAGTCCTTATTCGGCACTGTTGGTGTGGGGATGGGGAAGCTACTCCAGTTCCGGGTGTCATGGTCTGGAAAGTGGGCTGGGGTAAATCCCAAGTAAAGATTTCCCATTGTGTATCTATCCCAGGACCAGGACCAGCTCCTAATTTGTAGGGCCCAGTACAAAATGAAACTGGGGGGGAGGGTCCCTTGTTCAAGGGAATTTCAAGGCGGAGACAGCAAAGCCTTAAACCAAGTTTGGGGCCCTTCTGAGAGTAGGGTCTTTTATATGCCCATTATAGTGTGTTCAATGGTGGCCCCTGAAAAGATATGTCCACATCCTCATACTGAACCCCTGTAAAGGTGATCTTATTTGGCAAAAAGGTCTTTGCAGATGTAAGTAAGTTAAGGATCTTGAGCTGGAGAGATCATTCTGGATTATCTGGGTAGATCCAAGATCCAATAACGCATACTGAGGAGATTAGATGGACAGAAGAGAAGACAGACACGCAAATGAGAAGGCAACGTGAAGATGAAGTCAGAGATTGGAGTGATGCAGCCACAAGCTAGGGGCTGCTGACGGCCACCAGAAGCTGGAAGAAGCAATGAGGGGTTCTCGCCTGTGGTCTCCTGTGCCATCCTGACTCATTCATACACCTGGAGAGGCAAGGGCGCTAAGAACCCATGCGGCAACCCTTGACAAACGAAGGAGGGGAGCCGTGGGTAAATCATTCCTTTCTTGGGTCCCTTATTTGAAGAGCATTCTCCGTGGTTCCTCTAAGGGAGCCCAGCAAAACGGGCCCCAGTTGCCTGTGGTGGTAACCAGCTCAGGAATGTATCCTCGGACTGGCTGTCACTTCTTCTCCGTTTCACTCTTTTCTGGCCTCCACTTGCTTGGAATCACTTTCCAAATTAAAGTAGCTGCACATGAACCCTTATCTCAAGTTCTGTTTTTTGGAAGAACCTAGGATAAGATGATAGGTATAAAGAATTCCATGAAAGTTTTGGTTTTTCCATGACTATTTCAACATTCCTGAGTCGCTGCTGCTGCTGCTTCCTGAACTGGTTCAATAAGGCAGGAAAAAAATGGTTAAGCCCATGGAAGGTTCCAACCAGGGCAGGAGAAAGCAGGATGAGATCGGGGACATTGGGACCCAATGAGACACATGTACAGAGGATGGAAAGAGCTGGGCAGACAAGATCAGCCACACATGTGGCAAAGTTAGGGCACATTACCAGGTGTGTGGCATTGAGAACAAAGGAGGCAAACGTTCTTCTCCATTCTTCACGGATCAGACCATAGTTGGAACACTGTGTCTCACTTCTGGGCACTGCATTTCTATAAGGCAAATTAATACAAAAGGCCAACTAAGATGTTTCAGGACTTGCTACCATATTACAAAACGTAATAGGTAGGTTTTATTTGCAGAAGAACTGCTAGGAAAAAGCAAGGAATATGAGAACTGTTTTTCAATGTGTGAAGAGCTGTCATATGGAAGAGGGAATGGATTTATTCTAGAAGTGAGGAATAATCAATGGAAGTTAGAGGGAGTCAGATTTAGCTCAACATAAGGAGAAACTTTCAAACCTGGAGTCTGCCTTCTGTTTTCCAGAGGATCCGGATGCCTGGGCTTCCCATGCCTGGTGTGGTTTCCAAATAAGAAGAACCAAAGGCAATGAAATGAAAGGATCTTAGCTTGTCTTGTCCCGCCTTTCCCTCCATTCATTCCATCAAATTGCTGAGCGTCTCTAACTCACGGGAAAGTCTTCCTTACAGAGAATTAAAAACCTTTTGATAACTTGTGTCTTTTGTACCCAGGCGCTTCCCTTGGAAGGAAATAGAAGTCTCCAGCGTTTCTTTCTTTTGTCAGAGCCCTTCTTGAAATGTGGTTCATGGAACTGAGCATACCTGTGATAGCCATGTCCACACCTTTGCAGCAAGAGTCAATTGTACTTGTGCATCAGTTAGGATGCTTTGATTGTAAGCAACAGAAACTGACTCTGACTAACCCTAGGGAAAAAGATACATTTATTAGGTTACCAAATAGCTATAGGTAAAACTGAAGGTCAATCTTTGCTGTCAGGAACCAGGAAGGTTTTAAGGATCTGAGTAGCAGGAACAGATGGACCTATATTGTGTATATCTGCACATGTAAAAAAAAAAATATATATATATATATATGAAGCCTGCACTCATAACCACTATGTTGTAGAATCTTCTTGGCAGGAAGCCAATTCTACAGCCTTCCCTTAATTGAAACCTGGCTCTCCATAGAGGCTATTTCTTCTCTCCCTTTCTATTACCATCCTAAGCAATTTTAGTGTCCTTATAGATGGCTTTCCCAACATGCTGGTTGACAGTTCTGTGGTCTTCTCAACCAAAGACCTTCTCCTTTACTCCCTCTTGGCCACATCCTAAGCTTGGTCATCGGCCAGGGTTGCTCTATTAGAAAGATGTCCAAACGCACACCTCCACCTACTGACGGCGCAGCTCCCATCTTTCCCCCTCTCCCACACCTTCGTTCCCACGTAACCCATTTCCAACCTCATCAAAGCCACTGGCCCCTGACCACTCTTGGTTTCACGTTTTTCCCCAGCTGGGAGCCTGTGGTCAGTCAGGTGAACAGCCAGCTCTGACCACTAATCCCAGCTCCTCCGCGTCTTTGCCTTTCTGACTATTCATTTTCTCAGTTCCCGTATCCAGGCTTTTCAGAACGGAGAAAAATCGCAGCATCAGACTCTTTTGCTTCATGAAAAATTCTTACTTTCCATCCTTAGAGTGATCTTTATTCTGATCAATAATTCTTTTTATGAATCGTTGGATGTTCTCTTTCTCACACAAGACCTCAAGACCTCTACCCAGTTGTGTCTTTTTATTCCCAACAGATTACTTCCAGAGAAAATATAGGCCAATGGGCTAAAACAACCTCAATTGCCTGCTCCTCCACGTAGAAACTTGCCTGCCTCTTCCCAGTTTTTCCCACCATTACTCTGTTCTTAGGAAGGCAAGGATCCTGTCTAATTTTCAAGGGTAAGTGTTCCGCCTCTTTCTGTATCATTTATCCTCTCTTTTCCTCAAGAACCTTGCTCCAGAAATTAATTCTCTATCCGCTGAACTTTCATCTTTTCCCTGCCATTGCCTGGTTTCCCCCCATATTACAGAAATTCATGTCTTCATCACCCAAATTTAAAAATCCAGCTGCCCCAACCACTTTTTTTTTCTTTCTTTCTTTATCCCCCAGCCCCTTTTGTGGGGAGACAAGGCTTTCTTCATTGCCTGGGCATGAGGGCAGTGGCATGATCATAGCTCACTGCAACCTTAAACTCCTGGGCTCAAGTGATCTTCCTGCCCCGGCCTCCTGAGTAGCTGAGACTACAGGCACACTCCACCATGCCTGGCTAATTTTTTCTATTTTTTTTTTTTTTTTTAAAGACAGAGTCTCACTATGTTACCTGGGCTGGTCTTGAACTCCTGACCTCAAGTGATCCTCCTGCCTTGGCCTCCCAAAGTGCTAGGATAACAGGAGTGAGCCACCACGCCTGGCCTGGGGGTGAATATCTTCATAGGGTTGTTATGTGGATCGAAAGAGATGCCTGGTCCCCAGGCCCTACCCTGTCCAGTAGGCGATGGGCACAGAAACAACAGGACCCCAGGCCAAGAACTCACTGGACCAGGTGCCCGGACTCCTGACTCTGGGCTCCTTCCTTGATCCCACCTGCCTCTCATCACTAGATGCTCACGTGG
>CAUYSK010073966.1:0-45718 GCA_963575035.1 Avahi laniger | reverse complement strand
CGGGAAAAAAGGGAAGCCATTTGATGATGCAGAAATTGTGAAAGAACGTTGTAGGATGCTTAGACCTCGATAATGTTTCAAAGCACAAACAACTGCCTCTTTCAAGAAGAACCATAACTGATCGGCAGCATGAATTAGCCTACAACTAAACAGAACAACTTCATGCAAAACTTCAAAAGGAAAATATATATTATTCAATCGCTTTGGATGAATCAACTGATACTACTGACTCAGAGCAGATTTTATACTTCATCCGGGTCATAACAGAAGATTTTCTTTGTTACAAAGAGTTACTCGCTTTGGGCACTATTGCGGACAGAACACAGGGGATAGATATATTCAACAACTTTCGAGATAAATGTCATGAAGTTGAACTGAATTAGGTAAATTTAGTGAGTGTATGCACAGACAGTGCACCTTCCATGACAGGAGAACATGAAGGGTTTATTGCACAGATAAAAAAAGTATTAAGAGATCCATTTCTTTTCAGTGTATCTTCCATCAGCAAAATCTCTATGCTAAAGCTACTATTGCAAATACTACATGGCATCATCAGTTTCGTAATAAGCTAAAGTTGAAGGATGAGGTATTCAGTGTGAATTTGCCATATCATTCCAAAGTGCATTGAGTATCACAGGGACAGATGTTAGCCAAAATTTTATCTGGGCAAGAACAGACAGTTACATTTTATGAAGAACAGAATCAAAAATGTGAATTATTGAAAGAAGATTTCTATAGGAATGCAGCATTTTGCATAAAACAACTTGAATATTTCTTTGCAAGGTAAAACTAAATCTTTTTATGATATGTGGCAAAAAACCCAAGCATTTCGAAGAAAACCTATCTTTTTTCAAAACACTTCTTCAAAACGAAATTTTGGATGAACATTTTTCCCACTTAGCAAAGGTCATTGATGAGCAGGATGATAGATGCGAATCATTTGAAGAATACACAGCTGTTATAGACCTATTAATTGGAGAATACAAGGAAAGTTTCACTGACTTTGAAAGTTATGACATCACACTCAAATTAACATTTCAGCCTCACCTCGTCGATATCACCAAGACACCTAAAGAACTACAAATGCAATTGATTGAGCTCTCAGGAAATGACATTTTAAAGTCATCGTTTGATGCTAGGAAAGATCCAGTTGAAATATGGAAAAATGCAGTAGAATACCCATGCAATATGCCCAAAAAATGCTTTCTTGCATTTCAACCACTTATTGCTGTGAATCTACCTTCTCCTACCTCACCCAAATCAAGATGCCCTTAAGGTCACAAATGACTGATACCTATCTAGAGGATCAACTGAAACTGCAGACCTCCACGCTGCAACCAAATATTCAAATGCTTTCCAACAAAAAACAGACACAACAAATTCATTAAAAAGTTAGTTTAAAATTAACAAATAGTTTTCACTTTTTGAAATTATTAAGTACATAGTAGTTCGATATTTACAAAATAATGTACATCTTTAAGTATATCTAATTGAAGTTTCTTGAATGTGGGCTTATTTGATTACAGCTAAATTAATTTGGCCTTCCAATACAAAAGGTTCCCCACCCTGTTCGAGACTCTGGCACTATTTCTTTCCATTGAGCTAATAGGTTCTCATAGGTAGAAATACAGAGTAGACAATTAGAAATTGGAGTCTTACACTCAAGACAGAGTCCAGGGATAAAGATATATATATATGTGAGTTATTATAGCAGTGATGTTTGAGGCCAAGCACATGAAGTAGACCATCCTGGGAGAGTTTATGAAGAATTTTTTTAAATGTAAGGATGGAGACTGGGGTCACAAAAAAATAAGGGGAAGGAAAGAGGAGCAAGAACAGTTCCAGAGGGAGACTGAGGAAAAACAGTACAAGAGGTTAGAGCAGGGCAGGAGAGGCTGTGTGAGGAAGCCAAGAAGGAGAGAATTTTAGAAGGTAAGAGTAGGAATAGCATCGAGATGCAGAACAAGATAAGGACCGAATAGCGCCCACACTGAATCTGGCAAATGAGGAGCCTGAGTGGCCACTAACGCTGGGTGTGGGGTGTTAGGGAGGGTGGGGGAAGAAGGCAGAACGTGGGTTGAGCTGTAAACGAAAAGTGACTGTGGGCTTCTCTTTGTAGTAGTTTGATCGGAGAAGGAAGCAAACGGATGAAGTCCAAAGACTCAGAAAACAGAGTGTAATTTCTGACATTTCTTTTCACTTCAGCATGCTTTGGAACAAAATGTACTGTCACCTGCTTTATTTCTCACTTAGAAAGCATAAATCACAAGTTAATTTTCGTAATTCTTTTCTGAGGGACAAATACTCTTTTTCGTGATATTATCAGAATTGCACTTTTCTTTCAGAACTGATTCCTAGGAGAGGTTCAGTCGAGTCAATGAACATTCCCATTTCTACTGGCTTTGAAAAGAAGACATACTCAGATTCAAATTCTAATAGGGCCAGAGGAATTTGGAGGGGGTAGAAATCAAAACCATGCTGCACAGGACTCCAGACTCTTAGGCTTTCATTCAAACAACCTGTTGGGGAAGTTCATTACCATTTCTTCCCGGAAGTTTACTCTCTTACGGCGTAGTTAATTAAATATAATTTATAACTTCCTGGTTTCCTCTTTATGTTTTATTATTCAATGTTTTCTTTTTGTTATTATTTTCTTACTGAGGTAGGATTAGTCAATTTTCATTCTAGGAACTTGATCTTTATTTTTTCTGATGTAAAACTTTATGTGTTCATCTTCCCATCATGGCTAGTCTCAGGTGCCTCAGAGTTCAAGGGCTTCTTCACCTGCCCACCTTTTCCATGCATGGTGTAATCCACATTCCAAATTATAGTGCTGGAACTCAATTGGGCATGCCAAGAAGCTTGGATGCAGTGGTGACAAGTGGACCACTCGGGCTCCCCACCAACAGGAAGGACACAATCCTTCTCCAAGCCTCCTGTTGCAATGACAGGCCTGCATTACAAACCAAAGGACGTTATTTACATGTGTGATGTATGTAATAACATTGATTCAGAAGAAATCTGTCTTGGCCATTTTCTACAAGCAGACAGGCGTTAATATCCTCCTATAGTTCCAAACTTGCCCACAGTCTTTAGCACTTAGGAACCAAGCCCCAGAGTCTTTGCTGATGCTATTGAGAAGCTAAGAGCGAGATCACGGTCAGATCTAAACTGTGAGGCCCTAAAGAGGAAATTAGCCTAGGAGATGGGAAATGTGTCAGAGGACAAAGTGGGAGATAAGAGGAGCAAATGGTTCAGGACGGCACCTGTCAGAAGGCCCTGAGTCTACTCTATTCTTATAAGGACAGTCCCCCTAGCTTCATGGGGCCCCTCTGGAAACCTATTAAGTGCCAGCTTGAATGTTTGCAGCAGTTTGGGAAAACAAAACAAAGACCACACCCTGAGTGCCCTCTGCAGGGTGGGGGCCACCTGGTGGATACAGGCCCAGCACCTTTCTTCTACCTGTGATTTTAAACGGGGGACAGGGGAGGCAGAGCTCAAGAGGCCACTAAGCCCACTGTGAAATGCCTTGGTGTTCCGAGTTTGAAATTGACGGGTTTGCTTCATTTACAGTTGGCCGGTCTTGTTCCCTAACAAAATTATAAGCTCTTTTAAGGAGTTTCTAAGTGTCTAGTCCTCATAGTGTGTATAGTGGCACTCGTAAATTGTAAAGAATGAGTACAATTTCACTATCCCCCAGCTATAATTTTTTTAATTTGTATGGACAAGCAGTCAAGGTAAGGAAGATCTTTCATTTCTAGTTCTTCAGCAGACTTACATTCAAACATCTAACCACCCATTCATTATTTTTCCTTTTCCTTCCTGCCTTCCTCCCTGCCGCACGTTTATATTGAACAGCTGAGTGTAAAGCAGTGTTTTATTCCCTCTGCATGTGGAAGACGAGGCACCAGATCTTCCTTACAACCAGAGGCAGAGGTAGCTCTGTGTGGTCTCCCTAAATCTCTGCCTGACAGCATCAATGGTGATATTACTCAGGCGGTGGCCTACATGCATAAACATGACACTTATCTCTAGGGCTTGTAAATTTCTTACTTAATCATTTGCTTATCTCTGCCGTCTCATTTCACAGTTTAAAATCCTCATTCTTAGAACTGCCTCTAGGTTTAACTTACAAATGATTTTTTCTGTCCTCCTAAATTTCTTCTGTTGCCTGCACAACTACCATATTTTAAAAAAGCTTTGGCATGCACCAATTTGAAGCAGATTTGACCAGCCCTGAGAGTATAACAGTCTTCTGGGGTGTCTGCCCCACTGCCCACATGCTTCCACCGTGGGCACACCCTATCAGTTCAGTGTATGAGCTTGCAGGTTGGCTACATCATTACCCGTTTCCGTGACTACTGTCATCATTGCCAAAAAAACTGTTCTGTCTTGCATTTCTTCCTGTTTGTCTACCATCTAATTTAATGGGAGATTGTTACAATAATTTTTTATTTCTAGATTTAGTAAGAATGAAATCTATACAGACCAGACATTTTGGTATTATTTAATTTTCTAATTTTTCTGTATTGTTTCACAAACATTATTATCACATTTATTTCCAGTTCCCCACCAAAATTTCACTTTTCTTCCATGATTCTATTCAGCCTTCTGGGGAAGTCTCTGTGATGAAATAGAAAGGCCTGACTCTTTTTCTTGCTCCTGACTATCTGGGAACTTCAGCAAATTATCTCAATCTTAATTTTCTCACATACAAATGAGGGTGATACTACTTACTTCTCGAGATTATTTTGAAGGTTAGAGTAAAACTATGTCAAGCCTTCCAGTGGGCTTGGCTTAATAAATGTTACCCGAGAGGTTATAAGTGTATTTCTTCCTCCATATTTCTAGTACTATTTCTAGGCTTACAGTTTCTCCTTGTACTGACACATCAATTCTTTCTGTTAATGTTTATTAAAGAGATTCCTCTGTCCTCCAGCTTCTGCACCACAATTTAGCTCTCGGAATCAAGGCAGTAGCTTGGCTTTCCTACTGCCATGCCTTTGTGGAGCAGGTCTAGGCTGGTGATGTTCTGAGTGGCAGCATGTGCCCTGGGGGCGGGGGCCTGTGCTGTCAGTCTGGCCATTGCATTCAACTGACTGGACCCAGCTGCTGACCTTTTGGAAATCCTAGCAGTGGCCAGACTGGCTTGGCTTAGAGCAACTGGATGTGACGGCTCTTTTAAAGTAAGGACTTTAAGAAGAGAAAGGGCTAGTGGCAGTGACATTTTTTTTGTGTGTGGAAGCCGGGTAATGAGGGAATTTGTTTGGAAGCTATCAGGCAAAGGAGGAGAAAAGGGAAAAGGGAAGTGTGGCTTTAACGTAGAACCAGAGCTCGTGTTATAAATGAACATCTCTTTTTCCAAAATCAGAATTTAGAAAAGCAAAATAACTGTTCAGTTATAATTAGCAGTCATATTGATAATTCTGGGATTTTATATCATTCAAGATTCTACCTGAAAGGAACATTCATTTGTGATCAATTTGTGTGTGCGTGTATGCGCACACACAGTGTTTACTCTAAATATTTGGAATAATAACCCATATATAATAATATGAATATTTAGCCAATTAAAATTTTTAATTAACAATGATACACCATTTTCCAACATTCTTTATAAATGAGAGTACATCTTCCTTGGGCTTATTGCCTCCATCAAATGCACTTTTTTTCCTAAAAAAAAAACCCATAATGTCAGCCAACTATAATTTCTCCCTTATTCTGATTTCCTATAGTACTGTTGCTTAACGTGCACTCCATGGGCCACATGCATCAGAATCACTGATGATTGCAGGTTCCCGGGCCACATTCTACAGGCAGTAGAGCAGAGTTTACTAGTTGGCTATCCCAATATCATCGTCCCTTTCCTCTTCAGTAACATGATCCTAACCTACCTGGGATTAGCAATACCCCTATTAAAATACTACATTTCCTGGCCATGTGAAAAAGTTCTTACCAATCAAATAAAAGGAGATATGTTGTATAGTAATTTCAGGAAGTCACTTAAAAAGGGAAGGAGCATACATTTCCTTTTCCCCTTTCTCTTGCTGCCAGCCTGGAAGTGGACACCATGGCTAGAGACCGGAAGTCATTCTAGATTATGAGTTGTCTTTGTGGATGGAAGCCAGCCACTTAGGGTGGTGAAGCAGAAAGAAACAATTTTGGGTCCCTGTCGTGCCACTGTATCAGGCTTGGACAGTCTGCCTCCACAGGAAATAAGCTGCTAGCTTATCCAAGCAGTTCAAGTTATTTTAGATTGTTCTCTTGCATGCACATGACCTAATCCCACTTGCTAAATCTCCTGATTTAAAATCTCTGAGAGGATCTTGAAAATCTGCATTTTTGACAATTGCCTAGCATAAAATCTATACAGACACAATCTATTGGACACAATCTAATTTAGGAACAACTGCCACGGTATACAAGATTTATAAATAATTATTTCTTGGAGACAGAGCACAGACAGGAATTGTGTACATGATACCTCTGCATGTATTCTCTAGGGTATAGTACCATAAAAAATAGTAGGAAATATTCCATCAAAGCCTACAGAATGGATGAATTGGTAACAGAAGTCTCTTTTGCCCTCCAATTTTCTTCCTTTAGCTACAAGAAATAATGTTTCTTAATTGTGGACAGCTTTGAGAAACACCTCAAGATAATTTTTCTATTGCTTTGAAAGTTCTAAGTATATTCTGAACCACAACGTGATGAGCAGCAGTTTGCAGTGATAGTATAGTTTCTCAAATGTGGTGGCTATTCTGTCTCTGGAGTCCTTTCCAGAGTTTGATACCAAAATAGCAGGTGGCCTACCCAGTCCTTCAATACTGCTAGCCCTGTGGGAAGTAAAACAAAATCTAGTCCTATACACAAAGCAATTAAATGCTCACCGTATTGCTTTTATGGTATCTATCTTTTTTATATATGTATGTATATTTCTGTAGACAAATATGCACACACATTACTTTATAAACAAATAAGCTTCTAATTTCCTAGGTATTACATGTTTTTCAACATTATGGTCATTAATAATTGTGATAATTACACCAATAAAAATACCAGTTACTTGAATGAGAAGTTGGTGCTCATTAGTCAATGATACATGTTGATTATCTATGGGATTCTTACTATGAATTTTGGAAATAACCCGCTTGCATATTTCAGCACGTTGGTTATCCAACATTTCCGATATGGAACTATCTTTTGTACTGCACAGCATCTCCACCTAGTGACTCTTTAAGGATCCTACAGCAACTCTTAGAAATTGTTGGCTCTTTTAACTTTTCAGATGAATATATTAATTTCTAACACCATTGCAGCTAGTTCAACCTTAAACATACTTGTACTGTTAAATTAACTTTAGCCTAAAACTGTCTTCCTACCTATTTTAAATTCGGCCTAAAGATTTCTTCTTACATAATGAACTGTAACCTAACTGGATGTGGAAACAGACTAACCTACTCCTGTAACAAGTAGCCAAGTCTCAGCCAGTCACAGCAGCCAGACTTCAACCACTCACAGGTGGCCAACTGTTCAAACCCTGTTCAAATAAGGCAAACACGGAGCTGTAACCAATCCAGCTGTTTCAGTACCTCACTTCCGTTTTCTGTATGTCATTTTCCTTTTTCTGTACACAAATTCTCTCCAACCACGTGGCAGCGAGGGACTTGCTCTAAGTCTATTCTGGTTCTTGGCTCAGTTAAACTCTGTTAAGTTTAACTTGTCCGAAAGTTTTTCTTTTAACAGTATTTGGAATTAATTAAATTAATTACTGGGAAATGAGAAGGCACCAACGCGAAGAAAGTAGGTAACCTTTTCCCAGAGAAAAGAGCAGCAACAAATAGTAATCAATATAACAATTACTGCTCTTGCAGTTCGTGAGGCAGAGAGTTGATGACATGTCAAAAACAAACAAACAAAAAATTTAGGTTTTCTAGTGGCTTTATCTTGAATGCACACAGCCTATATAAAACAAGATTAGTATTCATTGATTGAAGGGCAGAGAATTTAGGAAAGTATTTTTTGAGCTTCCAGTGTGCACCTAGTATTATGCCAACTTTTCTACTTGTTTCTGGACATATTTTGAGACAGTATAGAATGGTGGTTATGTCTTCAGGTATCAGAGACAAACTGCAGCCACTTACTTGCGGTATAACCTTGCTCTGTGTCTCAGTTTCCCCATCTGTAAAGTGGAGCTAAAATCTTTGCCCAAATTGCTGTGAGAATTAAACGAACTAAGGTACAAAAATCCCTTAGAATTGTTTCTGGCACATACATGTGCTCAATATTTGCTAATATTATTTATCATTTAATCCTCACAATCCCCATTTTAAATGTGGGCTCAGAGAAGTAACTTGCACAAGGTATCACAATCACAAAAATTATAAAGTAAGGATTTAAACCCAGGTCTGTCTGGCTCCAAAATTTCTGCTAATTCCTCACTGTTGGAATAAATTTTAAAAAATTATTTAATTTCTTTAGTTTAACAAAGAAAATTTAAATTGGTAGACATTCATTAGTTCCTTGAACACATGGAGAAAACAAACCAACTGAAATCACAAGTTAATGTGGAAGAAATCACCTTGAGATCGAAAATAAGGGGACCTGTGTCACCCAGTTGATTATTTGGGGCAAGTTCCTTGTTTGTTAAAGAAGCCACATAATCTAGGTTCTTTCCAGTTCTAATATTCTATTAATCTATCTGTGGATAGATAATACTACACATAGATACAGAGTTGTTTTCTAAAGGTATTGTTTTCTTTGTCTACATTTAATCCCCAGTTGTCTTCAAGGGAAACAAAATTCAGTATGTGTACACAATGCCAAAAAATTGTATTCTTCACCAGGCGTGGCGGCTCACGCCTGTAATCCTAGCACTCTGGGAGGCCGAGGCGGACGATCTCTTTAGCTCAGGAGTTTGAGACCAGCCTCAGCAAGAGTGAGACCTCATCTCTAAAAAAACAGAAAAAATTAGCCGGTCGTGGTGGCGGGCGCCTGTAGTCCCACATACTCGGAAGACTGAGGCAGGAGGATCGCTTAAGCCCAGGGGTTTGAGGTTGCTGTGAGCCAGGCTGACGCCACGGCACTTTAGCCCAGGCAACAGAGTGAGACAGTCTCAAAAAAAAAAAAAGAAAAGAAAAGAAAAAGAAAAATATTAAAAAAAAATAAATTGTGTTCCTTAAAGTTGTTTTTACATAAGCATAGACTCTGGATAAGCAGTTTCACCACCACTAAATTTCTCACCAAGCTGGTTACTGGTAGAGTCAGGCCTAATACTAATCTCCTAATTCAACCCATTCCCTTAGGCATTTAAACCATTTAACCTTTGTACTTTCATGCAAATCCGTCTTTTAGCTTTATAAGCCACTCCACCTCCAGACCTTATTTTAAAAGGTCCGCAGTTAGGATATATGACTGCTTTGCGTCATTATAACTTTAAAACTCCGTAAAACAAGAAAAAGAACCTTTACTATGCATTTATTTTTTTTCCCCTAACAAATAAAAGAAGTTCAATTATAGCTCTCGTTTCTTGGACGCCCCAACAAAGAACGCAGTACCTTCATTTAGTAGTACTCCAAGCCCACCCACACCCTAAAGATCGCTCTTCTTGCCTTAATTGGCTAAAGTGCCTGTCTCTCCAAACACTGACACTCCACCCCCAGCAAACTTTGGTTTTAAACCTTGATCCCGCCCCCTCTTCCTTGGCTCCTCCCCGGGACTGATTACTGATTGGCCGAGGTACCGCTCCTCGTGGGGCTGTCTAGGCCACCGCGCGCGGTGCCCGCTGGGAGCCGAGCCCAGGCGCGAGGACCAGCGCGAGCTCCTCCCGGTGGGCTCCCCTCCCCCCTCCTGCGACCCCCCTGCTCCGACTGACTGGTCCCCGAAACGGTGGCGGCGGCGGTTTGTGGTCGTTGGTCGCAGGGATTTAGGACCAACATTTGAAGACTCAAAGGGGTGAGGATGGGTTGGGGGCAGAGGGGTCACTGCCAAACCGCCGCTAACGGCTGGAGACCCTGCCTTCTGGCCGCAAATAACCTTGTCCGATCGCTGTTAGGCCAGATACGCGGCGGGGACCCACGCCCCGCTGGAGGCGGTGTCTGCGGGGCTCACCCCTCTTCGTTTTCAGGCCCGTCGAACAGCGGGAGGGCAAGTGTCAGAGACGCAGCGTCCCAGCCCCAGGAACATCTTTGCGGACAGCGCCCTTGCCGTGCACCCTGGGCCAGCGTGGTTTCGGCCGCCCGGTCCCAGGTGTCCGTCCCGTCGGGGTCCGATTTTTTCCGCCTCGCGGCGCCCTGCCCTCTCTCCGTCTTATTTCCGCTCTCCCCCGCCGCCTTCCGGCCACTTTCCACCCGTTGCCTTCCATGTTCTTTCCCTGTCACTCTCCCGCCGTCGACTGCCGCAGGTCAAGGTCGCCCGCCGGCCCTCCGGCCCTCCGGCGGTCGTTGCGCCCGCGCATTCCCGCTCGAGGCTTTGGGACAGCGCCCGGGGCGTCCCGACTGCCGGGTGAGATTGAGCAGGCTCCGCGTCGTTTCGTTGAGTTCTAGCTGGGCGAGATTTAGCAGTATCCTCGTCGTGTTTATTGAGTTCGAACTGGGGACGAGCCTCGAACTTTCCTCTGTGTTTGACTCCTCTCCTCTTTCTCCCCCACGTCCTCTCTTTTGTGTTGGGCTTTGAACAGTGGACGGCTGCGGACGTGCAGGAACGACCCTCGCTCACCCGCGACACGAGGCAGGCAGCCATGGACGGTAATACACGTAGTAGTTCCATCGTTGTTTTCTGACATCTGATAGTTTTAATTGCTATTTTTAAAATGTTTCTTTGGGGTACTGGAAAGACCACAGAACTTGGAGTCAGGAGACCCGGAATTTAATCCTGGCGTTGACACTAACTCTGAGATGCTTTGTGAAGCCTCTTGATTTATTTGGCCACCAGTTTCGTCCTATGTAAATTTTGTTTACCTAATATTGGAAGTTCTTTTCAGCTTTACCGCTTTTTACGATACTGACAAATTCACTGTAACCTATATATTATATGGTAATTCCTAATGTGGGCTAATATCAAAGAGGCAATATCAATAGGAACTTTTAAATTCTTCTCTTAAGCTTCTGTCCCATTTTGTGTTTGAGAATGGCGTTATTACCAGGAAACAGAGTACGCTGCATGTATAAGTAGACTGACATATAAAGAACATATTCACGGGTCGGTAGAATTTTGCTTATTTAAATAATAGGAATATATTTTTAAGAATCACCACTATGTATAGTTGAGTTTGACAAACTTTCTTTTAGAGCTTTTCGGAATTAAATCTCCTTAGGGGCTCTAATAATAGTCTTGTTCCAGAGTACACATTTAAAATATTCTGTTTTAAAATTTGTTTGCCACTGTGTGCCGTGTCAGACATAAAGATGACTATTACAGCTGTAATTGCAGAATATTAACAATGCCTTATTTTCTGCTTAAGGTACTGCTTTAATTGCTAATTTTCCCTTAAGAGGGTAGAGTATTGGACTTCAATATTATTGCCAAAAATTATAACACATATCAACACAAAATAAAAACTTATTACTGTATATGAGGAAAGAATTATTAATAACAAGAACATACCCAAGGTATGGATTAAAATCAAGCCTCATGTGTTTAATGGTGTTATTTTTGTTGTTAGGAAACTTAAACATTTCAGTTTAAGGAGGGTTGGTGAATACAAATCAAATAATTGGTGTAAAAATTGTCTAGATTTACATATTAATGCTGGATATTGTTTCCCATTTTATTTTACCTGATGGTTGATGAGACAAGAGAATGAAGGAAGAAAATGTGATCTCTATGTTCAAATTGATGATAGATTCCAAAAATAATAGTTTATAGAAGACCTTATGTCAGGAATAGTAGGCCACTTAAGTTGGACAACAATATGTGGATGTCTTTTTCTAAATTGAAGGAGCATGTATGCTCCCTTTTTTCCCCTATACTACTCTTACCTTATTGCCTATTATATTAATATTATTTACTTATTATTACTCTTAACCTTACTCCATATTATATTATTGACTAATTATTTTTATCCTCAATTATTTTTTTTCTCCACTAGAGTATAAACTGTGCAAAGGAGGAATTTTAGTGTTATTTACTAATGCATCCCAGACATGAGGAATAGTGTCTGGGACACAGTTGGTGCTTAATAAATACTGAACAAATGAATGAATTTGAGTTTGCAGTCCCTACTCTGCAATTTGTGTTTTTCTTACTGTGTCATTAGATATTAAATACATTTCTAATGCTTATGTGTCAAGGACTATGTTAAGCCCTTTATTCTGATCCTCTGAATTCTTGTACCTTGTGAGGTAGAAACTGTTATTATCCACTTATAGACAAATAAATGGAGTCATTGAAGGGTTAAATAATTTGCCCAAGGTCCCAGCTTAGTAAAGGGAAGAACTGGGATTCAAATTTAACCAATCTGGTACACTAGTCTTCTCTAAACTATTACACTGTGCTACTCTTTTTATTTTAAGGAAATTAGCCCTTTATCTGATGTGCTACAGATTATTTTTCTCTGTTTATAATTTTTGAATTATAGTTTTTAGCCTTCAAAAGTACTTTTTATGTAGTAAAAATATTTTCCTTTGAGACTTTTAAATTTAATTATTGGAAGTGCCTTCCAGATTCCAAGATTAAAAAAAATTTTTTTACTCATTGTTTGCCTTAGATTTGATTTAAAATAGAATTTTAAGATAATATGAAATACATATATTTTTATATCACTTTGACAGCATTATGGAGATTTTGTTTGTGGAACAAGACTAAAAGTTGGAATGATGTTTAGGAACCTAGCACTAACTCAAGTAAGAATTTTCTGAGAACAGGCTCTAGGGTGGACAGGAAAAGACTGATTTCAAGATACTGAGGTATAATCTTCAGGTCTTTGTGACTGATTATGTGAGTCAAAAGGAGGACTTTGGGATAACTCCCAGGTTTCTGGTTGTGATAGTTTGAAGGAGAGAGGGAGTATGTTTGTTGTGGTGCCATTTATTTGTTGAATGGGTGAATTGATTGAGAAGTTAAAACAGGAAAGAACAGGTTTAGAAGATAAAATGGCATTCAGTTTTTGATATATTGAGTTTGAGATGCCTTATGAACATCTCATTTTCAACACTTACGTTCATTAGGCACTTTGATAAATGAGTCTTAGCTTAGGGAAGAAAACTGGGCTAGAGTTATTAAGTTTATGGAAGTGAGGTAGGTGGCAGGTAGAAACTCTATGGGTGCGTGAGCTATTTTCTTGCCTTTTTTTTTTTTCCAGAACTTATTCCAGTGGATGCAGTATAATAATAGCTTGGAAGCAGCTTTAGAAACTGTAAAAAAGATTGCATGTGTGTGGTATATGATATGGATGTATTTGTATCTATATTCATCATCACTCAGAAAAATTCAGACGTTTTAAAACTAGGAAGGATTCATGAGGCCACCTTATTTAGCAGTATGAATTTATAATTTCTGAATATTCCATTTGCATGTACAGGTCAACTTGTAATGGGGAGGTGGGTCTTCCTTGTTCTTTACAGAACTTTCAGGTGAAGTTGTGGCAGAAGGTATGCCAAAACAATTTTCTTGGCAGGAAGGGATGTTTGATACCAAGCAGACCTGTGTTTGAATTCTGTGTCACTTTCTGGCTCTGTGATCTTGGGTGGTATGATTTCTCTCTTTAAGCCTCAGTTTCTTCATCTGTTAAATGGAAATAATAATTTTCCTTTAGCAAGATTGATACTCCCCAGTAGTTTAGAGGTTAGAGCTAATGTGTAGAAATGCCCTGGCATTTATAATAGACCTACTAAGTAAACTGAACTTCTTATGATTGTTTTTCTCAGCCTGTTTCTATCTGGTGTCACCGTTTTGTTTCGAAGCCAGTTACTCTAGAGATAAATTGTATATCTGGATTGTAATTTAATGATTTGAAAGGTTCCAATATACGCATAAAAATTACTATTTGTGGATAATTTTTTTATTATTTAGAACCAAAAAATGAACCTTAGAGGGTTTTTTTTTTTTTTTTTGAAACTGAGTCTCACTTTGTTGCCCTGGCTAGAGTGAGTGCCATGGCGTCAGCCTAGCTCACAGCAACCTCAAACTCCTGGGCTCAAGCGATCCTCCTGTCTCAGCTTCCCAAGTAGCTGGGACTACAGGCATGTGCCACCATGCCCAGCTAATTTTTTCTACATATTTTTAGCTGTCCAATTAATTTCTTTCTATTTTTGGTAGAGACGGGGTCTCACTTTTGCTCAGGCTAGTTTCGAACTCCTGAGCTCGAACAATCCGCCCGCCTCGGCCTCCCAGAGTGCTAGGATTACAGGCGTGAGCCACCGCTCCCGGCCCCTAGAGGGTTTTTTAAAATACCAATTAACTGATTTATTATTCATAAAAACTCCACGAGATAGGCATTATTTTTATTATTATCTGCATATTGCAGATGAGGACATTGAAATAGAGAAGAGCTAAGTAATTTACTCAAAATTATAGCTAGTAATTAACTTACTAGAAAGGATTTGAATCCAGGCAATCTGGTTCTATAGCCACTGTGCTTATGCTGAACTAAGTATTAGTGAGAATAACTTGCTTTTTTTTGATGACATCTCTCCCACCTTCAGGGCAGAATCCACTGTAGAGACACTGCTGTTCATTCCTAGGAATGTATGTACCACATCACACCCACACCTTCACCTTTGAGAAAAATGAAAAATGTTTCTGAAAAAAAGCCTGCTGCCTGTGTCAGTAAGGGTACATTAAAAATCAGGATGTACTGCTTTCTAGTATTTATCATATGTTTGATCCTTGTGGAATTTCAACAGGCCTTTTTTACATAACATTGTTTCATTTAATCTTAACAGCAACCTTGTGATAACTTGTGCTGGTACTGCCATTTTCAAGTGAAGAGACTAAGGTGTGAAGAAATGAGTAAGTTGCCAAGGTTGTACAACTAGGAAGTCTGAAATCGAGGCGCTCAAAATTTCATACTTCTTAAAATGCTATACCACAATGACTGACTTGTTTTCCATTTATGATTAGGAAGGCCCTACTGAAAATAGCTTTCCCAGTGCATTCTCCATACTGTGAATTTTAGTTTTTGCATTTTATTCATGATAACACTGTAAATTAGAGAGATATAAAATTCAGAAACAGAATAAATCACAATATCGATCTTTAGGAAAAAGCCCTAAAGTACATGTTAATTAATTTCATTTTTAAAAATTAAAATGTTTTTACATATAATGATCAACAGAAATCTCATCTCCTCCACCCTCATTCCTGCTCACTCATTGAAGTCATTGTCTTAAGTTGCTGCTAGTTAAAAATCACAGTAGCTTCTGTTTCTGTTCAGATTATAAGTAGTTGTGCTTCCTGCTCTCTCTGGTAACTTCTTCCAGTAGATAGAATCAGTGGCTGATTTGAATCTCTGTTTAATTATTCCAACCGTCTGTTCAGTTTCTGGTAACTGGTAAAGCTCTTGAGGATTGCTGACAACATAAGCAGTGTTACCCTTAGGCCTATGGTATATCTGACAAGTATAAGTCACAGAAAAATCCAGTTGGCCTATATAATAAAATTATTAAACCTTGGGTTATATAGACTGGCAGTGATCATATATTCATTGATGACAGTTTATTTTGTTACTCCTTTTGCTTTCTTTTTTCTTTGCTCACTTTCATTTACTTTCGTTTTCCCATTCTTTGTTCCTTTCTGTTTCTCTTCTGCCTCCCTTACTTGGTACTTTAGGCCATCTAAAGGTAGTGCTTAATTGGTCAGTGACATTGAAAGAAGTTTCCAGCTATGGGGAAGAGCTCTGGGGGACCACCTGAAGAGGACAGTGAAGGGTAATCGCCAAACATGGCAGCCACGACTGTCCTTGGTTTCTTGCAATCCAAAGAAATCCTTCATAGATTCCTGGTACTCTGTGTCATAAACACTGTTATTAAACTTTGTTTTAGGAATTGCAACCATGAATGAAGAAAATATAGATGGAACGAATGGATGCAGTAAAGTTCGAACTGGTACTCAGAATGAAGCAGCATTACTTGCTTTGATGGAAAAGACTGGTTATAACATGGTTCAAGAAAATGGGCAAAGGAAATTTGGTGGTCCTCCTCCAGGTATGGATTTGTTTATATTCTTTTAAATTAAATTTTTAATGTAATCACTTAGATTAGCTATATGAGGGCTGTCTGGAGAATATCCAGCCATTGTTGATACGGTTTTTCATATTACATGGCTGGATACTTTCTGGACAGCCCTTGTATGGTCTCACAAGTGTCCCAGACAACAGCTCTTTCCTTGTAACTGCTTTAAGACCTCATCAGTCATTTTTACTGTTGTGAGAGGAAAGAGGTAGATTATAAATGGTATTCATGTCTTACTCTTACATATTTTTTAATCCTGCTCTGGGTCTAAGAAGCAGTTGAGAAAGAAGTTGTTCTGGGGTTGAGAAAGAAGTTGAGATTAAAGCAGTGGGGAAAAGGATACTGTAGGTATTAAAGACAAGATCGTTTTGGGAGAAATCTGAAAGAGCAGTGAGTAGAAGAGTGGTGTTTATACTATTAATAGAAAACCAAATGCAAACAGGTGAACAGATACAAGGTTTGACCTTTCTACCAATAGCTAGTTCCTTTGTTCAATGCCCTCCAGTTAACTTTAAATTCTGGCTTCTAGTTTTCTTAATGGCTGTATTGCTTAACACTTTCCTCTTCCCTCAAGTACACTTCAGCCATGTGGGCTTCCATACTATGTTGTTGCAACGTACAAAGCACTTGCTTTTTCTTCTTTGTGAATACCCTTCTCCCAGTTTCCCCTGTAGGGAAGAGCTTTGGGGAAGAACCTGAAGAGGACAGTGAAGGGTAATCACCAAACATGACAGCCACAACTGCCAAGTAATCCTCATGGCTCATTCTCTCATTTCATTCAGATCTCTGCTTAAATTTCATGTACCCAGAAATTTACCTGACCACTCTATTGAAGATAGTACCCATTATGTGGCTTGATTTTTCTTCATAGCACTTATCACTCACTTATTTTCTCCCTTCTGTATTGAATATAAGCTTCATGAGGCAAGGGGCTTTATTTTCTTCATTGTTAATTCCCCAACACCTAGAATAGTGGATGGCATGTAGGAGGCTCGTAGCAAATTTATTGAATGGATAGGGTGATTGAATAGTGAATATAAATATCTTATTAGAATTTATGTCTGTTTATTTTTGTCTTTCAGGTTGGGAAGGTCCACCTCCACCTAGAGGCTGTGAAGTTTTTGTAGGAAAAATACCTCGTGATATGTATGAAGATGAGTTAGTTCCTGTATTTGAAAGAGCTGGGAAGATATATGAATTTCGACTTATGATGGAATTTAGTGGTGAAAATCGAGGTTATGCTTTTGTGATGTATACTACAAAAGAAGAAGCCCAGCTAGCTATCAGAATTCTTAATAATTATGAGATTCGGCCAGGGAAGTTTATTGGTGTGTGTGTAAGTTTGGATAATTGTAGATTATTTATTGGAGCTATTCCCAAAGAAAAGAAGAAAGAAGAGATTTTGGATGAAATGAAGAAAGTTACAGAAGGAGTTGTAGATGTCATTGTTTATCCAAGTGCAACTGATAAGACCAAAAATCGTGGTTTTGCATTTGTTGAATATGAATCTCACAGAGCTGCTGCTATGGCAAGGAGGAAACTAATTCCAGGTAAACTGATTCTTTTAAAGGTCATTTTTTCCATATTAACCTTATTGCAAATATGGAAAAATGACAGTACTTTGTAGAGCAATATTATCAAAATGTAATGCCAGTTAAAGAATAAAGAACTGAGTAAAGAAGTAAAATACATCAAATGATCCTAAAAGACAAGAAATTTTATTCCTGTAATATATTTATGATAATTTACTAATTTACTGAATGTATACACTTTAATTGAAGTATTAATTATTGTTTTATAAAAAAGAGCAATACTTAATTCTGCTAACAAAGGTCTGTCTTTGAAGTGTATTTGTTCTATTGATTCTTAAATTCCACCATAAATTCTAGTTAGGTTTGCTGTAGTAAAAACCATGTGAGTAGGAAAGAAATGATTAACCAAATACATTGATGTGTATTTAGATTTCTGTTTCTCTGGAAAAATAGTTTTACTTAAAACACTTCTAACTTTCATTATTTGTTTTAATTGTTTAAATTAATTCTTTTTTGCAGGAACATTCCAACTATGGGGCCACACCATTCAGGTAGATTGGGCTGACCCAGAGAAAGAGGTTGATGAGGAAACCATGCAGAGAGTTAAAGTTCTCTATGTAAGAAATTTAATGATCTCAACTACAGAGGAAACAATTAAAGCAGAATTCAATAAATTTAAGCCTGGTGCAGTGGAACGAGTAAAGAAACTTAGAGATTATGCTTTTGTTCACTTTTTTAACCGAGAAGATGCAGTGGCTGCTATGTCTGTTATGAATGGAAAATGCATTGATGGAGCAAGTATTGAGGTAACACTGGCAAAACCAGTAAATAAAGAAAACACTTGGAGACAACATCTTAATGGTCAGATTAGCCCCAATTCCGAAAACCTGATTGTGTTTGCTAACAAAGAAGAGAGCCACCCAAAAACTCTAGGGAAGCCGCCAACTCTTCCCACTCGTCTCAATGGTCAGCATAGCCCAAGCCCTCCTGAAGTTGAAAGATGCACTTACCCTTTTTTCCCTGGAACAAAGCTTACTCCAATTAGCATGTATTCTTTAAAATCCAATCATTTTAATTCTGCAGTAATGCATTTGGATTATTACTGCAACAAAAATAATTGGGCACCACCAGAATATTATTTATATTCAACAACAAGTCAAGATGGAAAAGTACTCTTGGTATATAAAATAATTATTCCTGCTGTTGCAAATGGATCCCAGAGTTACTTCATGCCAGACAAGCTCTGTACTACATTAGAAGATGCAAAGGAACTGGCAGCCCAGTTTACATTACTTCATTTGGGTAAGTTTAAAAATACTTTAATATCATAGAATATGAAATTAGGAAATACTATTATAGATTATGAATCCATTAACTTTGAACTCTTAACATTAGTGTTATTTAACATTAATTTTATCTCAGTTTTGCAAATTCATGATAAACTTTGTTGAAACTTGACTCCCATGTAATCTTCCTACATTTAGCTTTTTAAGCATTACTTACTTAGGGGAAAATTTGGTTTTGTTTTACATAGAGTTCATGACTCTATTGTATTAATTTATTGTTTTTATAATGACTGATCTCGTTTGCAACAAAAATTTTTATATAAGGTTTAGGATTTATTAATTAGACCAGTTTGTGAGAGAGTTCCTGTATCTTTGGTGAAGTCTACACATTAATCTTTTGGGGGGCAGGGGCAGGGAAAATCAGAGGCATTTCAGGTAGGTCATGTGTAGACATAGCCTTATGCTCACCAATCTGGAAATTTGTCATTATTACTCATAAAAGACAAAAAGCATCATTAAGAGATGTTTACGACCAATCTTGTCTTTAATTTCATGATTTTAACAAAGTTAGTTTTCTCTAAGATGTTTGAGGGATAATTAAGGCTTTGGGAGTGTAAAGATATGCTAACTAAATATTTGACATTGTAAAGGAAAAGACATAATATGACTGTGGTGTTTTCCTACTTCCTGTTCTTATTGTTATGTTAGCCTTTTCCCCCCTACCAGTTTGTCTCATTTTTTAATGCAGCTATAGATTTTAGTTGGTGATTACTTTGTGCCCAAAATAATATTTATTAGAAGAGTAATGGTTTCTTGAGAGTCAGCAATAAAAGGGAAAGATCTCCTAGTGAGGATTATAATTTTCTTGATTATAATTGTCAGACTCTTAGTTTAAAATTTATTTTTTATATGGTTGCGGAATCATATATTGCAAATTGATATTCTCAAGTTTAAGTGAAGGTAGTAAAAAAGGAAAAACATTTTCCAAAGGGAGAGTCATTTTTGTATATTTTATATAGATTTGCTTATCTACCGTAGCCACTCTCATGGTATTATAAATATTTTTAGGAGATTCTGATTTTGAGATACCATCCAAATTTTAGTGTTGAAGGTAGGATTTCCTTCAAAGAAACTTTTCAGTAGTGCCCTCAATTATTTGGAGATATTTGGGAATTTAACAGTCATCTAAGTTAATAAATTTTTAGGTATGATTTCTATTGATGCACAAAATGGAGTCCTTCCATTTTTCTTTCAAGAAAGACAATCTAAGTTAAAGATAGAATTAGGTGGATAGCAAATAATTCCAGTTAGGATTCTTTGAGAAAAATAGGTTAAAATATTCATTTCCAGTGAGTTATAGGTCATTAGTTGCTGAGCAAGGTTTTCCCAGAATGCTTGTGTCTGATCTACCATGGTAATGTGGAAACATTTTTTATTTCTATCCCCACTCATTCCCTTACAAATTTAACTTAACTTAAACTTCTAAGATTCTTATAACATAGTCATCTTAGTCTATTTTATGGCAGATTTTATGTAGACATGGTTTGCGCATCTGGTTATCCCATAGGGAAGGTCAGATTCTATTTGGAACCAGAGGTTTTTCATCAGCTTTTAACTCTCTTATTAGGATGCATTTTAGTTGAGTCCAAGGGCCATAGTTAACTAGAACTGACCTCTAATTCCCTAAGAAAGCCCCTGATCAGGTACAGTATTACCAACTTGATTATGGTTAAGTAGTGATAAAATTAGCTTCAATGAATGAAATCTTTAGAGGGCACATGCAGTTTGCTTTAGTCATCTATTTCAGATTTTATTAAGCTTGTATCAAAGCTAATTATAATAAAAAGTTGAACAATTTGTGTTGTATGTATTTTCTCAGGCTATTTCGACCATCAGAGAGAAGAGCTAATAAAATGTAAGCAAGATTCAAATCTAAACAAAAATTAAACCCTGGAGCCCAAATGAATGCAGTACACAAGGACTGAGGACTTGTCTATCGACAGTGATAGAAAAATCCTGTGGGGCTTGCTAGAAATACAAGTGAAGGTTGTTGAGTTACAGACAGTAATACAATTAGGCAACTGAGGGAAAAGCATGAACCCAGAGAAGCAGAAGAGCCAGAGATCAGGGGCCTAGGAAACTTTGATCAGAAAATAAATGTCAGACCTTCAGAGGCCATTAAAGTAGGGGCAGGGGCAGGAGGAGGTGGTTCCATGTTGCCACATAGCAGGTTAAGATTAGCTTGAGTATTGCTATAGCAAAGTTCTGGCTCACTTTTTTCCCCTCTGTTGATTTTGGAGCCTCTGGGCTTTAAAGAGTTGATGCCTTTTTAGGTACACTTTGCTTTAGGTAAAGGTTGCAGGATTTTGATGCATTCAGGATTGAGATCAGTTGTTGGTTACTGGTCTGTTACTGATATCCTGCTAGATATTTTCATGTTTCAATGATTGAATTTTTCTGAGGTCTTGAAAGGTTGTTATTGGAGGTCTTTGCATATGAAATCATCTTTTGGTTATTTTTCTTAAAGAATTCAATAAATCTAATTTCCTAGATAGTGCTTTTGTCTACTTTTTTTTCCTTATGTAGTTGAAGATTTTTTTTTAAATTTCAGAATATTATGGGGCTACAAACGTTTTGGTTACATAAATTGCTTTTGTACCATTTGAGTGAAATTTATAAGTGTGCCCATCTCACTGATAGTGTGCATTGTACCCATTAGGTGTGAATTTACCCATCCCCTACTCTCCCGTCCCTCCTGCTTGATTTCCAATGAATGTTATTTCCTAACTACTATTTTTAAGATATTTTCTTTAGGGATAGGAATTTTAAAAAAAAATCGCCTCAATATTCTTATTTTAATCTTTCAGTTTGATGTTATTTCAGTCATTATTATCCTATCTTAACCTTGATGATTTTTTGACTATTACATGTAATATGAACAGTCAATTACCTTTTTATTTGGAGGTTAGGCTAGATAGGTCCTATACTAAATGTTTGGTGTATAGAGACATTTTGTGTCATTCTGTATCACTTCTGTTTAAATAAGTCTTTTCTAGTTCATAATTTTGTTATCTGTTTATTAATGGGTTAGACTATCAATATTAATAATCCTGCTTTTCCTTAAAGTTTGACTCTGAGCATTCCAATATTGCCAGTGCTTTACTCTAGAAGATTCTTTGCCATGTAGGAGTGGAATAAGCAGAATCAAGGAGATAAAGGAAAGTCTTGGAGAGTTACAGTTTTGAAGAAGAAAGTCCTGGAGAATACTTAGTGGAAGCAGAAAGTTTGGAGTCTCATGTGTATTGATAATTTACCTTGTTAAATAATTTATCAACGAATAATTGTAGGCAGGGCATCTGTTCTCTTATTTTTATGTTTGTTTGGTACTCACTGATGCAAGTGCTATTTTGTTCTTGTATGACCAACTAAAGCTTTTAAAAAATGGATGAGGAACCTCTCTTTCACAGACTAGCTTGTGTCATTGATTTAATTTCATATGATTTGTGTACTGTTGTTCTGGCCATGATTGATGAAGTTTTATCAAAGAATCAGATCTTTTTTGAAAGCTTCTTATATACTAAGTGTACTTTCCTAAGCATTCTGAAACTAAAGATAAATAAAACATTGTTTTTTCTCTCAAGGAATCAGTCTAGTGAACAAGGCAAATACACAAATTCTATTCATACAAGGAAAGGGTACACCTCCCACTTGATCTGAGTTGTAAACATTTGTGGACAGAGAAGGACACAACAGGAGCAAACTCCTATTAGAAAAACAGCATGAGGCCGGGGCGCGGTGGCTCACCCCTGTAATCCTAGCACTCTGGGAGATGGAGGCAGGAGTCAGGAGTTCGTGACGAGCCTGAGCAAGAGCGAGACTCCATCCCTACTAAAAATAGAAAAATTAGCCGGGTGTGGTGGTGTGTGCCTGTAGTCCCAGCTACTAAAGAGGCTGAGACAGGAGGATCGCTTGAGCCCAGGGGTTTGAGGTTGCTGTGAGGTAGCCTGATGCCATGGTACTAGCCCTGGAGACAAAGTGAGGCTCTGTCTTGAGGAAAAAAAAAAAAAAAAAGAAAAGAAAAAGAAAAACAGCATGGTAGTGGGTTAATGGCAAGCAGTTCTGTATAGTGTTTGCTTTGGTGATTTCAGTCAGATTTTAAGAGGAATTAAGATATTGAAAAGATGTAGACTTAAGTTACTTGAAATTCCATTAGCGCTTTTTAAAACTTCGCAGGTATTTTTTTTTTTTAAATAAAACTATATTGGATGTACTCGCTTTTCCTCTGAGCAAGTAATTTTTTCCTAGATGTATTCATCCTGATTTGTGTGGACCATTTTATGTGTGAATATTTATCTTTTTGATATCTTTTGCACTTTATTTAATACTAATTTTGTGGCTGACTTCCATATTTCTTCTCATATGCAACTCTAAAATGACATACATCATTAGAATCTTTAATTTGTTTCAAGTCATTGAGTGGTGTTTAGTGTATATATATATAAGTGGTGGGCATGATAGTCATTATGTTTGCTATTCCTTTAATAGCATTGAAATTTGATTTTGATTTCTGTTACTACTTGTAACTTTGTTGGAAGACAGAGTGTTTATGCTATTATGAGAAGCTTTAATCTGAAAAATGATTGATGCTTTTTTTCTTGTGAGCTATCATTATTTCCAGATTGATGGGCAGAAATGCAATAATAAAAAAATAGAATTTTAGATTTAAAAAATTTGGCAATAAATTGGTTAGAAATAAAGAGAAATTTTCTCCAGGTCTTTTTTTTTTTTTAAGAAATAGTTTTAGTAGACACTTAAGCTAAATGTAAATGATTATTTTTATTTTTATTATAAATAGAATAATAATACTTTCAGAAAGGTATGCTTTCCAGTTTTAATGATAGCTCCAACTTTGATGATACTATTTCAAACTGATATTTTAAAGCATAAAGGTAATTTGCTGGATTTGCTTTAAAATTTACCTAGTTAAATGAGAAGAAGGCATCAGCATCAACAATTTACGTATTTATTTTCATATGATCAAATGGTGAGACCAAAATTCCATTAACTCAACTATGTGTCTTTGACCCTCCGAGAGGGCCCAGTCCTCATGAAAATGTATTTGTATTCCTCTTGAAGTTTACTATTATTTTTTGAAAGGCCCTTTGAATGATCATCTAGTATTATTCATAATTCTTCTCTTACTAACACTTGCATTAATGGACCATAAATATTACCGTAGAGTTAATACCGTAGAGAGAAACAGCTTGATAAAGTAATGAGTAGTAAAATAAAAGTACGAGAATCCTGTAATCTCAGCTATCAACAAATGTGACCTTGGAATGGCAAATGAATCAATCTTTGACCTCAGTGCCCTCACCTCTAAAATGTCAGGATTTTATTTGGTGAGCCCTAAGGACTCTCTTATCTCAAAAATTCATGCTTTTGTTTAAAAAATGGTAAAAAATCTTATCTAGGGCCAAAACTAATATTTTAAAACATTTTATATCTGCCAGGATACATATTTGAGTTCAAATAGTTTAAAACCAAGAGCTGCTTTTATAAGAATTAACCATTTATCAGTTTAATAAACCTTACTTTATAGAATTCAAAGCTTATGTCTGTCTACTTTGCAGAACAACTAGAGAAAAAAATAAAAGATTCAGTTAGTGAACTCATCATTTGCACGATGACAAGTAATTGCTTTTTGGCTATTTTCTTATTTGAATTTGTAAATTGCTATAGTCAAAACCAAGACTTTAGAAATAAAATTAATTACTTAAAAGTTTGGAAACTAGTTTTCTTTTTGTAACAGAGGATTTAGGAAAATAATGATATGTATTAAAACATATCATATGGCCAATATTTGTTTCATAGTTATATTGATTAACTGATAAAATTGATCTTTGTGATTTTATTTAATAAAATTATTCATGCTTGAACTTTTACCCTATAATTTCTTAGTATCTTTGGTTAATACATTTTTAAAATACTTGTTCAAATACATGCGTTTTAACAGGAGCTACTGCTGTATTAATAAATATAATGTCTAATTTATCATTTAATTCATATTTTTTAAAAATAAATGGTTTTAAAATTTTCCCATCATGTGAAATGCCATAATAAATTTTGCATATATGTTCCATTTCTAGGTGTCAGCAGCAATTCATAATTTTGCCACATGGTGTCGCTGAAATGCATTTTTTAGTGAGGCTTTAAAAGGAATTTTAATGTTATATTGATTTTTAGGATCTCTGTGTCTTTTTTTTCTATGTTTTTTTGTTTGTTTTAGAATCAGAAAAATCTCTGTGAGAAGCTGCACTTAGTCTTCAGCCTATCATGCCCTTATCTCTGCTTCCTAGTTAACATTTAGCAGACAATAATTATTTATGCTATAGCAGTGTAATTAAGTGAATGGACTAGTGAATCAGGAGACAGAAGATGTTTTAGAATAATGGTTTCACTGTGAATTTACTTTGTGTTTTTAACCACTTTAAAGTTACTCAGTGTCTGTTGCTTCTAGGCCTTTTGGTTAAAATCAGACATACTGTATACCTTTGCTAGTTAATATCTGATACATCGTCAATCCTGGAGCAAGTCATCCTGTCTTAGAGTAATACATCCTCTAGCAAGGCCTGGTAGTATCTTATCTCTAAGAATGATACATTTTCCTGTGAGGAATCAAAACAAAAGAAAACAAAATTAAAAACTTTAGTATCCCTAACTAATTAGAAGCTTTAAGTCACCAGAATATTAATAACTACTTGGATTTTCTTGCTCCTTAAAGTGATAGTATTTAGTTAAATATGTATTAATCACATACGAGCCATTATTTGTTTCATAGCAAAAGTGAAATGAGAATTATAAACCTAATCTGAAAAATGCCTTGTATATGTATTTTTATATACATATACACAATAGTTCATATTTTAAGAAAATGAGTAATTGAATAAATTTGTTTTCTTCTGCATTGCTTTGGTTTAGTAAGTGTGATCTTTATACCACACCGATAATATAATGATTTCTACTATATTTCTGTCTATAACTTTAGGTTAAAAGTATATAGGAGTGCAATCATTAGAAAACATTGATCTTTTGTAATTATATTACTTCATAATTTGATGAGTGTGCTCTGGAACCACTCTTTTGTTGTGTGTTCAAACAATATAATTGACTTCTATACACAAGTTAATTCAAGGGATTGACACTTGAACAAATAAACTTGAATAAATCAAAATGTAAACCATGATAGAAAACTCCAACTTGAGTGGATATATTGACTTATACTTTACTTTTTCTATTGCACATTTTGATTGTTCTTCATTATGTTTTCTAAGGATGTTACTAGGCATACTTTTCTTTTTACTTTTTTTAAAATCCTGTTTTGAATGGATTGTTGTAAGACTGCAGGCCTATTAACTTAATTTTTTTCATGTTAACTTTGTTTCAGCAATACTTGTTCCAGTCTGCTTGTTTACTGGCCACATTATGGGGTAAACGAATATCCATAAAATTTGCAGCTATATGTGTGGATGGCTTTTTTTTTTCTGCTGCCCTGTTAATTTTTGGTCCAACTGTGACCAAATCTGTAGTTACAGATTTATGAAAGTATTGGATTATTTTGGGAATTTATAAGTTTCCAGGTGAGCCATTGTGAATTTTTGGAAAACAGGTTTAAATTTGTATTCTGTATTATAAGGCTATACTTTTTATTTTATTTTTTTATTTTTTTGAAACAGAGTCTCACTGCGTTGCCTGGGCTAGAGTGCCATGGCATCATCCTAGCTCACAGCAACCTCAAACTCCTGGGCTCAAGCGATCCTCCTGCCTCAGCCTCCCGAGTAGCTGGAACTACAGGCGTGCGCTACCGTGCGCGGCTAATTTTTTTATGCTTTTTATTAAAAGCAAAAAATAATTCAAGCAGGGCAGTATTTATTTAAAGGAATCTCACCTATGTATATTATGTGTCTACATGTGTTTCCTCGTGAGATTAAGAATCCCTAAGGGATTCTTGGCCGTGAAATTAGATATATCAAGTATAGAAATAGGGATGATACCAGAACATTGGAAAATATTTTCTTTTTCCTTAAGAATTAAAGAGAAAGAGGAGATAGTAAGCAAAACTATGATTACTTTCACTATGCAAAGCTCTCAGATTCTTAGGGGGTTTTAAAATATGATGAGATAGTCATGATTTTCCTTTTATTCTTAATTTTCCCCTTGTGATTTATTTAATAGGCTTAAGATTTTTAAATTCTTGTATCGAAATATAGGTAGGTATCTGTGACTCTTCTGCTTCTCATTTATGTACCAGCATTTTAAAAAAACTCACTTTTCTTGATTTTTAAAAGTCTTTACGTATTAATTAATTAATTTTTATTGTTTATGTTACAAGCAGGGAGTTGCTCCATTAGCTAACATGGCTTGGGAGGGGAATGGATAGGCTTTTCATCAGTCCTCTGAGGCCTTGGTAATATCAGGTACTCTTTCTTTTGAATTGGTAAATTGGGAAATTATTTCATTGCTTTAAGATTTCATATTAAATTTTATGTAATAATTTTTATTTTCAGTTTTTTCAGTCTGAAACTCTATCTTAATGATTTTTCTGTGACAAGAAAATTTCTCTAGTCAATTCCCAAATGTTTATTTTTAGAAATGAGGCATGAGGCTGGGCGCAGTGGCTCGTGCCTGTAATCCTAGCACTCTGGGAGGCCGAGGTGGGAGGATTACATGAGGTCAGGAGTTTGAGACCAGTCTGAGCAAGAGTGAGACCCTGTCTCTACTAAAAATAGAAAAAATTATATAGGCGTGTTGGTGCGTACCTGTAGTCCCATTGACTGGGGAGACTGAGGCAGGAGGATTGCTTGAGCCCAGGAGTTTGAGGTTGCTGTGAGCTAGGCTGATGCCGCGGCACTCACCCAGGCAACAGAGTGAGACTCTGTCTGAAAAAAAAAAAAGAGGCGTGAATAAATTGAAACTAAATAATACAGATATTGGCTTATTTAATTATATTTATTTATTTATCCTGGGAGGCTCTTTAAATATATGGTATATTGATTCAGGGAATTTACACAAATTAAAAAGCCCTGTTATAACACCTAACCTAGGGAAAGATTGAAAAGGGGTTCAATTTTCCCTCAGCCCTGTTTCTTATTGGGGAGAGATGGCATTGTCTCATTGATGCAGTACACTCATATAAGTAGAATGTTAATCTGCCCTCCGTCTTTTCTCTATCCTTTTTGGATGGGTTATTCACTTTCATCCCTGCCTCATTGCATAAAAGACTTGAGGTGCTTATTAAAAATATGTAAAATATAAAAGGATGCAATTTTTAAATGGAAAGAATTGAGACAATGGGAAATTATGATTAGGAAAATAAATCCAGGCAAAACTAAACAATATATTGTTTTGGTATATATGAATATGTGATAAAACCATTAAGGAAAGCAAGGGAATGATTAACAGTTAAAAGCTAGGATTGTGATTAAGGGTTAGAGGAAGAAACTGGAATGTGTGCAAAAGGGATTTCTAAGGTATTGCTAATTTTCTATTTGTAAACCTGCGTGGGCGAGTACTTGTCTTTATTTCTTAAGTTATGTAAGCTGTATATCTAAATCGTATATATTCCTTTGCATATTTTATTACTAAATAAATAAGCTGGCAAAGAATGAAAGTTAGCCAGCCAAGAGTAAGAACTAGTATTATTTTGTCAAAACCAGAATAAGAATCATTCTTCTCCAGAGATTCTCACATTAATATAATTCAAGGCAAAATAGGAAAGTTATGTAGTGTTAAGACCAAATAATTTTATTCTGCTCAGACTGTATTTGGAATGTTTTATTTGCTTTTGGGCACCACAGTTTAATTCAACCTTGGCAGCTAGGGAGAGCCTGAAAACTCCATAATATGAAGTAGGATAGTGAACAACTAAAATATTAATATTTGGGGCTGTTTGGTCTGTAAATACTGTTATTTGCAGGGGGAATATGATTGCTGTCTTTAAATGTTTGAAGTGCTGGCATATGGAAGAAAAACTTAAAAATTTGTCTTCGAAGCTGTAGGAAATGGAATTAAGTCTAATAGAAGAAAATTTTGGGGAGATAGATTATGACTTAATATAACCCAGAACCATCAAAGCCTTTAAACTCTATATCCCTCAGTAAAGAACAAACACACATCCTTTAATTTTTTAACATTTATTTTAAATATGTTTATATTTGTTAAATATATGGGGGAAGGAAAGAGTCTCCTCTAGACTATTTATTGTAACTCAGAATTAACTTCCCTAACACCCCTTGGAGTATGATGCCTTGCCATTTTGAAGCCTTCTGAAAAATTCACCTTTCCAAACTAAGAAAGTTTGATTTAGGCATCCTTGCTCTTCTCATGTGAATATCTCTTTTGCTTATTCATTCCTCTAGGCTTTCCAGTCTCATTTTCAGTTTATTAACTGGCAGCAGGCTGATTGTTAAATCTTGTTAAAATATGATCCTTCAGCAAATACTATTGAATTGAACACTGTGCTTTGTATAGAGTCCTGAGGATCACTGTAGTGAATCAGACAGTTGCTGCCTTAACTATAATAGAGTTTACAGTCTATTGAGGTAGACTGCTATTCAGTTACAGTTCTGATAAACACTGTGAAGAAGTGTAGGGTATTATGAGAACATATGACTGGATGACCTGACCTAATCTGGGATGAGGATCAGGAAATGGTACACTGTGCTTTTTTTTTCAGCAAAAATAATTTCAGCAAAAGGAAATTTAGTACATTAAATTTAATATTAATATGGCATATCAGCAATATAGAATAAAAGAGCATGGCATTGGGAGCCATATTTTGTGGGTTCACAATCCAGCTTCATTACTTACTTGGAAAAGTTATTAAACTTCTCAGCCCTTCAATTTCCTCATCTGAAAAATAGGAGTGATGATAACAGTATTTATCTCATGTGATAATTACATGTATTAAATGATTTAAAATTGTAAAGGGCTTAGAAGAGTGCCTTTTACATATTAAGTTCCATATAAATATTGAAGAACAATAATTTTTAGAAAACAAACTGCAGATGCCAGAGTTTCCTGTCATGTGTAATAATAAATACTAGTAGTAATAATGGTTAAGATTCTTTGAGCATTTACTGTATGTTAGGTATTGTGCTAAATATCTTTACATAATATATTATTTTCACAATTCTTTGAGGTAGATATTATTTTAATGTTGATACTTTTTCATTTTTTTTTTTAACAAATGAAGAAACTGAGGCTTCAGTAGGTTAAATAATTTGCCCAAGATCCCAGTTAGCCAAGAGGCTGTGCCCTCAATTTCTCTTCTTTATAACTACACATGATTCTAGTGAAAAACTGACCTTTGTTCACTGTTAAACATCTGGTAACTGTGGACTTGTGGAATATTATTTACAAGTTATTCTTGTAAAAGTTAAAATATAATGCGATGGGCTTTTGGTCCATACCTTACCTCCTGTTCAGAGACAATTTTGGCTTTACCAGTCCTCAAAGCCCTTACACCAGACCACTCCACTACAGTGTGGATCTTGGGACGTCTGGCTGAATCCTAAATGAATTATTTTAAGTTAGAAAGATCTTGTGAACATATCTTGTTTAAAAGGTAGATTTGGGATTTTTAAGTTTATTCCAGGATAAGTTTTGCCAACTGATGGCATATGTATCAAGGTAGCAGATGATGTGGGTCTTTTCTCTCATCCAGATCCTAGACAGAATTTCAAACGGGCAAAGTTTGTTTATATCTATTTCCTGGTCCCCTGTTACTTGGTACTCTCATTTTACTTGCTGATTATATTCAAAACATCTCAACACATAGTTCAGCCATATAATTTATCAGTTCAAATATGTTGAACTATACTTTTTCATTGTTATTTCTTGTGTAGGAACCTATAATGGCTTGCTGTTGCAGTATAATCAAGTACTCTGAACTCTATGTTCTCCTGTTCAGAATGGTGTATTGTTTGGCCCCACTTTACCTAACCATAGACACATACCTCCTACTGAATTTGCCATGCTCATTAGTAGTTCTAGGCCTTTCTTAGTGCTGCTCACTCTACTTGGAATAGTCTGCTTGTCCTCATCTACTTACCACTTGCTTCTATTGGACATAGTAACCCAAAACGATTTTATAATATTACTGAACAATTTAGTAACTTTTATATGATTTTTATTTACTATTATATAATTTTTTATCCATCAAGATTTAAAAGCCAAGGGACTGTACATGTATGGTTTGTTGTTTTGCCCTGCATTGTATAGGTGAGTACTATCTCCTTCTTTAGTAATCAGCATATCGTGTTTTCAAATAATTTAAAGTGATCTACATACAGTAAGGTTAAAAGATAAAGAGTCCGAGGAAAGATAAATTTTGACTGCTTTGAACAGAAAGAACAGATTGAAAAAGATGTATCTGAGATACGGAGTTGACAGGTATAGCCACAGGAACAATTAAATTGTGAATGGTGGTTAATGGAATGAGATATCTCCATGTATATTTCACTGAGGTAGAACTTATCAGTATATAATTTTAACAGTGCTCATGAAATGGGGGTTTCAAATAGTAGAACCTCTTGAAATACAGTCTGGGGCATATGGATTATTTTATATTGGATTTATTATATATGTAAAAATATGTACAATGAAAGGGAGAGTAAGGTTATAGTAGTTATTTTTAAACTCTATAGCAACAGTATGATACAGAACATAATGGATCACATATACACAATTTTATAATTTCTTAAATTCATTGTATAATCCACAGTTATATCTAGTGTCATCTATAACATTTGATTAAGGTTTCCCAAATAGGAAATAATTGGCAGTAGCTTATTGTATATTATTTATAATCTTGGTTTATACTAGCATTGCATTTCTTTTTTATTCTCCTACACAGGTATAGACTGAAAAGATGGTATTGTTCCTTTCAGTTTAGTTTCCTAAAGGCAGAAAAAAATCCTGGTAATTCAGGGTGCTAATATAGCAGGCTTATTTGGAATACACTGGAATCCTGTGCATTCAGTTATTTTCTGTCTTCAAAAGAAGATACAGCATATGTCTATCATATGACATATATGAGAGTCTGAAAAATAATTTTTCATCTTTGATATCAGTTACTTTAAAATTTATGGGATTTTTCCTCAAACTAAAGACCAGTAAAATCATCTTCAAAGATACAGAATATGCTTGCACAATTAGTTTTCAGTGACTTTTAAAGCTTTTGATCACATCTTTATAGAACAAGTCATATCTACAATGTTTTATCTTATTAAAATTAATGAAAATTAGGATCCTAATTAGTAGGATTTTTACCTTATTTATCCTTCTTTTGGCTCTTATTCCTACATAACAGAAAACTAAACATAACACTTATAATGATTCCTGTTTTACAAAGAGCAGGTAAAGATCCTTTCTCTGATCTTTGGAGATTAATTTATCCTATTCTTATTCTTGACTTTTCAGCATGCCTTTTCTTTTCCCTAGTCTCTTTCTTACTGTCTTGGTTACTGAATCATCAATTTTGAAATAATTTCTCAGAATATATTTATTAACAATTGCAGCTTTTAAAAAAGGAATGACACTAATAAAATGGCAAATTAAATTGTGCTAAAGCACCAGTAAGTAGTAACCTTGTGTTTGACACTAAATTCTACTGATAATTTGCTTTCGCTCTGAGAATCACCATCTATTCTATATGTTAAGGAAATTTAATTGTCAGAATTGATGATTTAAATCTCAGCATTTTTCCTGTTAAATTTGATTTCATTCAAATTAAAGATTAACAAACAACTAATTCTAAAACTCCAAGTGGTAGGTAGCAAAGGCATTATGAAGAGAAGACTTGTTCGATATTTAATAATATTTCCATGTAGCATCGGTACTGAAAATCACCTTTATATTTTATAAATTAGTCTGTCATTCTTATGTGTTCTATTTTGATAGGAACTGTATTATCAGTGATTTTATATTTTATCATAATTACACATTATCAACTTCTCCTTTAGGTATATCACTGACAGGTGTTTTATCCCCCACCCCCTTTTTACTTCTTAAGTTAAAACATTACGTATAAACAGAACAGTATGCAAATCATGAGTGTAAATTTGGTGAATTGCCATGAAGGACCACATCTGTGTAACTTACCACCCAGGTGATGATGAAATAGCCACACTCCAGAAGACTCTGTTGCATTTTCTCCAGACATTACCCTCCCTCCTTCATGGAGGAAGCCACTCTTCTGACTTATTTCTGTGTGTTTTTGAAATTTGTACAGTATTTTATGTACTCTTATCTGGCTTCTTTCAACATTATGTTTGTGAGATTGATCCATACTGCTTCATGTTACAGTATATTCATTTGCTCTCATTGATGCAAGTATTTCATCGAAATGATACAGTTTATTTGCTGTTTCTATTTTTGATGGAAATCAGTAACTTTCAGTTTGGGGCTATTTGAGTAATAATGCTATGAAGATTTCTTGTACATAGCTCTTTGGTGCTCATTTGCATACATTTCTGTTGAATACATAGGAGTGAAAGTGGTGGGGTCATATTTTTAAAACGTTAGAAGATAGTACCAATTTTCCAAAGCGATTACATGAATTTACACTTACCAGGACATGGGAGTTCCAGTTGTTGCATATTCCTATCAACATTTAGGTATCAATCTTTTTAATTTTGGACATTCTGGTTAGTATACATTTCTATCTCATTGAGATTATAATTTTTATATTACTGTTAACTAATGATACTGAGCATCTTTTAGTAGGATTATAGAGTGTTAGGCTATTCTCTTGAAGTATCTTTCTTGTTTGTCTTGTCCCTTTATTCTATTGATTTGTCTTGTTTTTTACTTTATTACTTAAAATAAAAGCCCTTTATTGGATATGTATTTTGCAAATACTGTCTTCTAATTGCACGACTTACCTTTTTATTCTCTTTATGGTACATTTTGAAAAAGGCAGTTCTTAATTTTAATGACTGAATTTATCAATCTTTCAAAGTTAGTGCCATTTGTGTCCTGCTTAAGAAATCTTTACTCAAAAAAAAAAAAATCTTACCTCAGGGTTATGAAATATTCTCCTATATTATTTTTTAGAAATCTTTTTTAATCTTCTAAATTTAGTGAAGGTGTGAAGTATGAAGTAAGTACTAGTGTCTTCCCCCACCCCCACAATATGAATATTCACTTACCCAACACCATTTATTGAAGAGTGCCATTTTCCCATGACTCTGCAGTGCCACCTGAGCATAAATCTCACCCTCCTTCCATATACACAAGCATAAATACATACCTTATTCTGGATTTTTTATTCTATTCTATTCATCTATTTCTCCTTGCACCAATATCACATTGTCTTAACTGTGTAACTTTATGAGAATTCTTGATGTTTGCTAGAGAATATCCATTTATTTTCTCTTTTTCTTAATTATCTTGGCTCTTCTTAGCCCTTGCATTTCCGTATGAATTTTGCCATCAACTTGTAAATTTATACCAAAAACCAAAAACCAAAATCTTACTGAGATTTTGATTAGAATTGAATCTGTAGATCAATTTGGGAGTTAGTAATATTTTTTGTAGTATTAGGCCTTCTGACCCATCAACATGATGTATCTCTCCATTTAGGCTTTCTTTAATATCTCTCAACTATTCAGTAGTTTCCTATATGAATATCTCTGACATCTTTCATCACATTTTTTCCTAGGCGTTTAATGTTTCTCGGTTGCATTGTAAAAGATGCCTTCTTTTGATTTTTTTTTTTTTTTTTGAGACAAGAGTATCGCTCTGTTGCCCAGGCTAGAGTGCCCTGGTGTCAGCGTAGCTCACAGCAACCTCAAACTCCTGGGCTCAAGCAATCCTACTGCCTCAACCTCCCGAGTAGCTGGGACTACAGGCATGCGCCACCATGCCTGGCTAAGTTTTTCTATATATTTTTAGTTGTCCAGCTAATTTTTTTCTATTTTCAGTAGAGACAGGTTCTCTCTCTTGCTCAGGCTGGTCTGGAGCTCCTGACCTTGAGCCATCCTCTCTCCTTGGCCTCCCAGAGTGCTAGGCACATGCGTGAGCCACCGTGCCCTTCCTGATTTTTATTTCTAATGGTTATTTTATGTAAATACAATTTATTTTTTAATATATTGGAAAAAACCTACTTGTTTGATTCTAATAGTTTGACTCTACAGTACTTTAATTTTTCTATGTACACAGTCATGTCAACTGCATATAATGAGGTTTTTCTTCCTTTCCATCCTTATACTTTTCTTTTTTCTCTTGCCTTTTTCCACTGGCTAGAACTGGTTATCCAGTATTGAATACAAATGATGATAGAAGCCATCCTTGTAAACTTTTAGTGTTTCTCCATTAAGTTATTATGTTGGCTGTAACTTTTATTATAGAAGCCCTTTATCACTTAAGGATATTTCCTTCTATTTCTATTTTGCTAAGAGTTTTTATCATGAATGGATTATGAATTTTATCATACTTTTCTGCATCTATTTAATTATATCATTTTTGCCATTTATTTTTTTAATGGGATGAGTGGCATTGATGGTTGAAATTTACGTTAGCTTTGTATTTCTGAAGTAAACCCACTTTGAGCATGGTACATTAGCTTTTTAATGTATTTCTAAATTTTGTTTTTGATATTTTCTTTAGGATTTTTATATCTGTTTGTTAGTGAGATTGCCCTATACTTTTCCTAGTAAAACCAGTTGGGAATTTTTTTCTTGTACTGTTCTCTGGAAGAATTTGTGTAAGGTTGATATTATATCTTTTTTGAATATGTAGAATATCATTTAAGAAGCCATCTTAGTTTATTGATTTTTCAGCTCTTCTTTTATATGCATTTTATAAATTTCCATCTTAAGTATGGTTAGAGTTGTATCCTATACATTTTGATGTATTGTGTTTTTAATCATTTGTTTCAAAATATTTTCTGTTTTGACTTTTTTTTTTGATCCATTTGTATTAATTTCTAAACATACGGAAATTTTTGTAGTAACTTTTTTGTTACTCATTTTACTATGATGAGAAAGTATATCCAGTATTATTTTAGTCCTTTATTTTTTAATGACCTGATTAAATATTTCAGGGCTGCTTAAAAAAATGTGTTTGTAGTTAACTGCAATGTATTAGTTTCATAGGGCTATGGTGGTAGAGTACCACAAACTGGGTGGAGTACAAACAGGGTTGCTTACACAACGGAAATTTATTGTCCCATATTCTGGAGGCTAGAAGTCAGAATCAAGTGTCAGCAGGGCCATGCTCCCTCTGAAGCCTGCAGGGGAGAGTCCTACCTTGCCTTTTGTAGCTTCTAGTATTCGCCAACAATCCTTGGAGTTCCTTGGTTTGTAGATGGCATCACTGCAATCTCTGCCTGTCATAACATGGATGTCTTTTCCCTGTGTATTGGTGTCTTCACATCGCATTCTCTTCTGTTTATCTATTACAAAGATACCGGTCACATTAGATGAAGGGTCCACCCTACTCCAATGTGTCATTATCTTAACTACTTACATCTGCAATGACCTTCCAATAAGACCACATTCCGAGGTACTAGGGGTTCATTCAGACTTCAACATATCTTTTGGGAGGGACACAATTCAACCCATAACACTATATATGTTATCAATTAGGTCAAATTTGTTAATCGTATTGTTAAATTTCTATCTTTCATGACTTTTGGTCTGTTTATTCTGTCATTTACTGAGAGAAGGTTATGAAAATCACCCATTATAGTTATAAACTTACCTTTTTCTCTTCTGTCAATTTTTAAAGCTTTATATATTAAAAAGTTTTGTATTTGGTACATTGAAATTTAGAATTGTTATTTTTGGTCTAATGAATTGAATCTTTTATTATTTTACTGTGTTACTCTATCTTCTCCATCATGCATTTCTGCCTTAAAGTCTGTTCTCTCTGATACTAGCATAAACTAAAAAGCTTTCTGTTGGCTAGAGTTTGTATGTTATGCATTTTTCCATCTTTTAGCTTTCTTGCTTCTTTGCCTTAAGATGGGCCTAATACATAGTTAGAGTGTTTTGTTGCTATTATTCTTTTTTGATTTTGTTGAAAGTCTATCTTTATAGTTTTTGCTTAGCTTGCATTTGGTATACTTACTGATATGGTTGGGATTAAGTCTCTCATCTTGCCATTTGCTTTCTATTTTTTCTGCCTATTCTATTTCACTTTCCTCATTTCTTGCCTCCAGATAGTTTCTTTTGCCTGTTTTTCTTTTCTCCAGTTGTGTTATACAGTGTTGATTATCCTGTGGAGTCCTACATGCATTCTTAACTTACTGAATCCAATATTAATTAGTATTTTATCACATCCCAGACACAGTGCAGTACTCATAACAAATGATTTCAGTTTTTGTTTGTCTGAATTTATTTTTAATTCACTTTCCTCTTGAAAAAAGGGTATTTTTTCTAGGTTAGCCCTTTGCAGTAATAATTCCACTGTCTTCTGGCTTCCATTGTTTCTGTAGAGAGGCCAGTTGTCAATCAACTTATTCCTTTGAACATAAACTCAGTCGTCATCCCCTACCTCCAAATACTTTTAGTGTTTCTCTTTATCTGTGATTTTTGGAAGTTTTACTATGTTGGACTTAAGTGTGGTGTTCTGAGTTTTTATCTTGCTTGGGACTTTTACCACTTCTAAAATCTGGATCAATGTTTTTCATTTGTTTTAGAAAGTTCTGAGTTATTCTGTTTTCAAATATTGTTTTCGTTCCATTTTCTGTCTTTTCTTTATGGTAATCCATATACACATGTTAGACCTTTTTACCGTATCTTATGGATCAATTATATTCTTTCTGTATTTTCTATCCTTTGTTTAGTCTGTATATTTTCTTCTTACCTGTCTTTTGGTTCACGATTTTTTTATCTGTGTCTAATATGCTGATAAAACCATTGTTTGGATTTATTTCTCAGTTTTAGAAGTACATTTGTCTTCTTTATGATTTCTGTTTCCTTCTCAAAATTTTAATATTTTTTTTTTCCTTGACCATAGTAGGTGTAGTTATTTTATAAATCTATTACTGGTGACTGCTGTTTCTGTTGGTTTTAGGTGATATTATTTTATCTCCTTGTATGACTGGTTACTTTTAATTGAATGCCAGATACTGTATATGAAAAACGTAGAAATAATTTGAAGGCTAGCATGATGTTATCTCTATTCAGAGAGAATTTATTTTGGCTTCATAAAGGTGATCAAAGGATTGGCAAACCCAGATTGTCTTAATCCAGGTGGGGATTGAGAAGATGAGAAGTTGAATTTAGTGTCTGTTAAAGTTGGTCTACTTCTGGCTCATTTTTACTCAGGGTGCCAGTCATGCCTCATCAGTAGCTTCTGAGCTCTAGTTTTTGTCCTCCTAGCCTCAGAAATTTGTCTCTCTCTTGTCACCTTCCCTATCCTCTTGTCTCTCATTTGGAAATTGGACAACTCTTACGGAGGAAACGCACCTCCCAAAGAAGTGCACATTTCTCTGGGTTTTTTTCTTGTTTATGATCATTACCCCATAGTTTGTGACTGTCTTGATTATTCTTAATGCTTTTAGACATATTTTTTTGTCCTTAATAATTTTTTACATTTTTTAGTTCTTACCAGGAGGGTTTCCTAGTTCATCATGTAAAAACAGAAGATACTGTGACTGTTTTTTTTCTGAGTTGTAATATTCAGACAATTATTTAAAAATCTACAGTTTTCTGTAGATCATCAAACATTTTTCATTTGTTTATAATTTTATGAATAGTTTCTTAGCATAGAGTTGGATATACATTCTTAACAGAAAGCTTTAAAACATCTAAAGAGATAACCACTAAAATGGATCAGTGCCCACAGTTGTATAATATATTGTTAAGTTAGATTTTAAGTAGACAAAAGTTTAGCTGTTCACAATCAAAAGTTGTTTTTTTTTTTTAATTTGGTATTATTTTGGCTATCTCTTAAGGACAGGAAGAAAATGCTGTTTCATATGTAAAATAACTACACCTTCTACAACATTTGTATTTTCCAAATTTGCTTAGCTTCTTTGGCACTTTGTTTATTAGAAATTGGATGATCTCATTTATTTTTAAAATCTTTTCTTAGTAAGGTAGTACTTTTTAAAAAGAAAAACTAATAAGAACTTGATTTATTTAGAAAAATAAATTTTTTTTCAGATAATGTATTAACTCATAATTTTCATTCAGATATCAACATACTATTCTCTTTGTTCATCTTTGCAGAACTTAAGAAAAGATAACTATTTGCCACTTATTTCTTTTTCTATAAATTTACTTTTTCATTTACTGAACAAAAGGTTTTAACTAAAGTTGTCAAGGATTCCATGTACTTCCAAAATAAGGATAACTCCAATCTAAGGACTCAATTCTTTTCTGTCTTCACTGCTTACAGACAGGGAACACAATCTCTTCAGCCTGGACCTGTGTAGAAGAATTTGGAGAAAATAAACAGGTAAGAAAAAATCTCTTAGGAATATTAAGTGATATATTTAGTTTTCAGAAAGCCAGTTATAAATTATTTTTCTTATGGCTATAAGAAAAAATATGAAATGTTTAAAATTGTCTGATGAAACTTTGTGAAGTATTTTGATTATAATAATAACTTTATTAATTATAGACGCAAAGCAAATTTTTTAAAGAGTTAAACTGGTTTCTGTAATTCAGGTCTTCTCAAGACTTAACATGCTAGTGTACCTTGAACCCTCAAGATGGTAAATAGTATGATAAATTAGATACAGTGGGAGCGTGTTATTTATAGATTATCCAGTATTTCTCAAACTTATCTGAAAATTGAACTCATTTTTTTCAGCCTTCTTAAACCAAAATCTTATTGGAATAATTTAGAACAAAAGTTATATTTACTAGAACTCACTGTTTAGTTATTTTGCTTAGGTATGAGAAAGATAAGCTCTAGTAGGAAGTTAAAGGTAGTTTATGATTTGAGTAAAGATTATTACGTTCCAAACTCATTTTTACTTGGTAGAGGCAAAAAGAATGTCGTGGTTCCATCGGAAGCAATCCATATACAGTTCTGTGCCCTTGAATAAGTTACTTCACCTTTTTGTGCCTAAGTTTCCTCTTTGATAAAGAGGATAATAATAGTACTTATAAGAATTCAATTGTACTGCTCTTGTATGGTTATTTTTAGCACTTCATAATGCTCAATAATATTAGCTGTTACTCTCTAGATAAAAAGAGAAATATGTTTATTATACTTGAGACTTACACTTTATTATTACAGATTTTAATCTTAGCATAAAAATTTAATTATGTGATGCTAGTCTTAGAACTACTTTCTTCACAACTTTATAGCTCAAATTTTGAATTATGAGAACCGATTTTACTGATAGAAATGAAACTGAAAGAGTTGCTATCTTTTCTAAGACTTTTTTTCTTCTCTTCAGTTTTTTGCCCAGATAGTTTATCTAGTGAGCTATAATTTTTATCCATACCAAAACCTAGATTGATGTAGCTGTGATCATAATTTTTTCTCTTATCAGCTAATGTCCTATTATGCTCTTTCTAAATGATTTAGAAACTAGCATTAAAAAGAATTTGACATAATTATCTCTTAACACAAAGATAGCAAACTGGAAACTCTTGATAGTTTGTTTGGTCTTAGTTTTTTGAAAGAAAAGCCAGGAGGCTTAATTTCAATGCAAATAGGCATCGACTGTTTTACATTTGGTCATCTTTTTTTTTTTTTTTTTTTTTTTTTTGAGACAGAGTCTCACTCTGTTGCCCGGGCTAGGGTAAGTGCCATGGCGTCAGCCTAGCTCACAGCAACCTCAAACTCCTGGGCTCAAGGGATCCTACTACCTCAGCCTCCCGAGTAGCTGGAACTACAGGCGTGCGCCACCATGCCCGGCTAATTTTTTCTATATATTTTTTAGTTGTCCAATTAATTTCTTTCCAATTTTAGTAGAGACGGGGTCTCGCTCTTGCTCAGGCTGGTTTCGAACTCCTGAGCTCAAACAATCCGCCCGCCTGGGCCTCCCAGAGAGCTAGGATTACAGGCGTGAGCCAGGGCGCCCGGCCTTGGTCATCTTTTTGTTCTTGTTTTGTGTGTAAAGTCTTGCCTCTGAAGGCATTTGAGTTTGTAATTGCTGTGTTTAGCATATTTAAAGCTTTTTTTCTATTTTGTTTTTAATGTTTTCCCATTATGTATTAACCCCATTAAGAGCTCTTCCTAAACTGATGTTCAGAGTTGTTCCATAAAATAACTGTTTCTAAGGTCAAACAAGTTTGGGGAAAACTACTCCCCTTGGAAAATCATAATGTACATTAGCAAACTAAATAATTGAGGTGGCAATCTGTTTAACTTTTAAACCTGTCTTTCTTAAACTTTTCTTGAGATTATTTGGTTATGGGATTTGTGTTTTGAGGGGTGCTTGCACTTTAATTGTATGGAATGTAGTTTGGAAAACTCTGAAACTAACCCAAAGAAACACTTGAATTTGTATGTCTATAACTTCATTGAGGTATAATTAAAATACAATAAAATGCACATAGTTTTTCTTCTTTTTTCTTTCTTTTTTTTTCTTTTTGCCCCATGTGTTTACAGGAAAAATTCACATATTTAAAGTGTACAATTTTGTATGTTTTGATTTATGTATACATCTGTGAAATGACACCACAATTCAGAAAACAAACATTTCCATCACTCCCAGAAGTTGCCTTATGCACCTTGCAATCTGTCTTCCTTCCACTCTCTTTCTCACGCAACTGCTGTAGTTTGCATTTTCTAGAATTTCAAACCCTTGCTTTTGAAGGTGAAAATTGTAATCCTTAGATGATTTAGAATGAAACAGCTATAATTTCTTTAAATAAAGATATGCAATCTGACAGATTTATATGTTTATAATTGTTATATATTGTAAAGATTTCCTAGCAAGAATTTAAAACCCAAATCAGATTTGGGAAAGTATATTGTAAATTGAAAAATAATTTGAGTTTAGAAACAAAAGCAGATGATTTTGCTCCCAAAACTGAATTTGAAAAATTATAATTACTCTAGGTAAAAATAGACACTAACCAATCAGAACTTTATAAGGAAGCAGTTATAGGCAGTAACTTTCTTTCTAACTTAGCCATCCATTACTAAAATAAACATATTCAAAACCTCCTTTAAAATCGTCTTAATCAGAAATGTAAGCTCCTCTGTGGGCCTAGTCTTAGAAAAAAATAGTAGTCACTTTAAGTCTACTTCTTAACTTTTTGCTGTCAGGAGCCTGACAGGGAAAATTAAGTAGAAGGTACTGTGGGGTGAAAGCACAATTTCCGCTTTGCTCTTGGAAGTTTCATTGAAAAATCAACTCACAAAAAAACAAATTAATAAGAGAAAATTTTTCAAATAAAACATGTATACATGGGAACCCCCAGGAAATGAGCATTCCTCTCCCCCACAGAGTTCAGAAGCTTATGTCTTTCTGGTATAAAGGATTACTAGAGAGGATGAATAGATACTCAGGAGAAAGAGTGGATGGGGGAAACAGATTGACTTGTAAATGATTCTCTTTGGAAATTAAATTAACCTGGTATTATTTTTTAAATTATTTTAAAAATGGATTGGGCCAAATCTGGTTGCATTCTTGATCTTTCCTACAATAGATATTGAGGTAACAGGGTAGGGGGTGGAAAGACAGTTGTTCTCCTAGGTGGTTCTGGATCTCAGGCAGATAATGAAACTTTAAGATTTTGGGAGAGCCAATTGGGGGAGGGGGTGGTCAGAGATACCTTGAGGCTTTTCAGTCAGTCCAGTATGTCAAAATGCCATATTTTGGGATAAAATATTTCTAATTTCCTTCAATAAAAATACCTTTCCCATAAAAAAAATTGTAATAGGGAAAATGAAGTAAAAATGCCAGTAAATTTGACATATGTGTGCTAGCCAAAAATATCACTTAAAAATTTCTAATTAATAATTTTTAAATATTTCATACATTATAAGTTGCTTAATAACTAGCAGTTCTGAGAAATATTTCCTCTACTTCACAGTTAGCTCTTGATTTGTACTAAGATGGAAAGTACAAAATAATAAGTGACAAATATTATTTATGTTCCAGTATATACGGTTTTTTATTTCTGTATGTGAGCCCAGCCATATTTTATGTTCTGGGAATGTAAAACAGCTAAGTTTTCTACAGATGAAATTCAGTGTTTCAGTGAAAATTATTGAGATAGTTATTTCAATTGTGATTACTGAATGTTAGAAATTAAAATAATAAAATGGTGAAATGAATTTTTCCAAAACTTTCAATAATGATCCCATAGGAATCTAAGGAAATGCTTAACATATGTATTAAAGGCCTGGGAAATGTATTTCATTGATCAAAAGGTCAGGTGTTTCATTCTCATACATTTCTGGTGAGAGTATAAAATGGCATAGCCTTAGCCACCTTGGGAAACAATTGGGCAGTTCTTCAATAAGTTAAATTTAGGATTACCATATGACTCAGCAATTCCATTCCTAGATATTTACTCAAGAGAATTAAAAACGTATGTCCAAACAAAACCTTGAATGCAGCATTATTAACAGCAGCATTCATAATAGCCAAAGGGTAGGGACAACCCAAATATCTGACGAATGGATAATAAAATGTAGTCTAGCCACACAATGAATATTATTCAGTCATAAAAAGGATGAAGTTCTCATAGATGAACCTTGAAAACATTTTGCTAAGAAGTCAGTTCCAGAAGACCACATAAATTATATGTTTCCATTTATATGAAAAGCCCAGAATAGACAAGTCTATAGAAACAGAAGTTAATGGCTGGGGCTGGGAGAAGAAGGAATGGGGAGTGACTGTTAATGGGTGCAGAGTTTCCGTTTAGGATGATGAAAATGTTCTGGAATGATATGTTGGTGTTAACTGTACAACCTTGTGAATACACTGAAACCCACTGCATTAAAGTGCATCAAAAAAACGGGTGGATGTGGTAGAACTCAGCCAACAAGGAGAAAAACCAATTTTCAGAAATAGACTTTTTAATGGAAATTTAGTCTGAAGAACAGTCAGAAACAAACTAAAAAAGAGATACTCAAAATTAATGAGAAGACATTTTCACTGAACTCACTTTAAAGTTTCTATTAAGGATTTTCCCAGTTTTTATTTAAGACAGAAAAGCGGCTAGAGATCTAGTGGTATTTGATCAAGATGTATAAGATAGAATTAGGAACAAAACAAACAAATTCAGTGAAACAGTATATCCATTGCTTACATTTTCACTGAGAAACATATCGGTTGTATTCACTACTGGATTGTCTCTGTGTTGGACAGAGAAAGGTAGTAGACCAAATTATGGTAGCTACATAAATAGTACTGACAAGCATATGGTATATGTACTGCCGGTCTCTACATTGTTCCTTTGTCAGATGTGGCACAACTATCATTTCTCATTTTCCTGCTCATTCCAGATACACCCATTGGAATCTTTCTGAATCCAGGGTTCCTATTAGCCATTACCACTTGATTAGAATTGGCACTTGATGTTAAGCCTATTTGCTGCTCTTCGTGTAGATCAAATTTGTTCTATGAAAATATTTGTAATTATTTTAGATATAAATATGAAATTGTAGAAAATTTGATAAAATATTATCTTTCATAATCCATTACAGTAGAGCAGTTCTTACACTTTTTTTGATTTTTTTTTGCAAAACAGTCTTTTCAGATTAAATATTCCATAAAAGTTTAGCATATAAAATAAGGGTCGTGGGGTGAAACGGGAAGTGTGGTAATGGGTAGGTGCAAGCAAAAGCCACGTAGCTTAGAGATCTACTTTAGTTCCATCCCCCTACCCATAAAAACCTCTCTGGACACTTTCTTTCAACCCTGTTTGAGATTTCCAGAGTGAAAAAGTTTGGTCAAGTGGAGATAATACTTTCATAGTAATCAGGAGGCCTGATTTTGGACTTGAGTGTCTATTTAGCTCTGGGAGTATGGATCAGTCACTTAATCAACCATCTTTTTTCTCTGTCATTCTTCAGTGAGAGAGGTCATTTGAATCAGAGACTTCTAAGATCTCAACCTATTCCTGGTTTGTGATTTTGAATTAGAGGATTTTATTAGTCAAAACCTTTATTAGTATCAACAATAAAAAGACAAAGCCAATAAAAATCAGCGAGAAGCTTGAACAGATTCTTTGCTAAAGATATTTAAATGGTCAATGAACACATTATTAGTCATAAGGGGAATCAGTTAAAACCACAATGGGATATAATTTTACATTCATGGAATAGCTATGATTAAAAGCACTGGCAATACCAAATATTTGTGAGGATATGGAGAAACTGGAGGTCTCATATTTTACTATTGCGAATATAAAATGATCACGCTGGAGAACTCTTAAGCAGTATGGGGCATCTGCCCTATTATCCTGCAGTCCCATTCCCAGGTATTGACTAAAAGAATTGAAAACATTTTTTTTTTTTTTTTTTTTTGAGACAGTGTCTCATTTTGTTGCCCTGGCTTGAGTGAGTGCCTTGGCATCAGCCTAGCTCACAGCAACCTCAAACTCCTGGGCTCAAGCAACCCTTCTGCCTCAGCCTCCTGAGTAGCTGGGACTGCAGGCATGCACCACCATGCCCGGCTAATTTTTTCTATATATTTTTTGCTGTCCAATTAATTTCTTTCTATTTTTGGTAGAGACAGGGTCTCGCTCTTGCTCAGGCTGATCTCGAACTCCTGAGCTCAAACAATCCGCCCGCCTCG
>CAUYSK010073961.1:0-11132 GCA_963575035.1 Avahi laniger | reverse complement strand
TAATTTCTTTCTATTTTTAGTAGAGACGGGGTCTCGCTCTTGCTCAGGCTCGTTTCGAACTCCTGAGCTCAAACAATCCGCCCGCCTCGGCCTCCCAGAGTGCTACGATTACAGGCGTGACAAAATTATCTTTTCTTAAACTGGAGAAAAATACATTTATAATATATGATGAGGGATAATACTGATATTTCATAAATTAATATAAACAAAAAAGAAATGGTAAACTTCAAATAAAAAATGGGTAACTTTAATGACTGGGCAAGTCACAAAATTCTAAATAATACTTTAAAAATTTTTACCTTACATAAAAGATTTAAATAAAAATGAGATACCATTTTGAGTATCAAATTTATTTTTAAAAATAATGTACAGGCCGGGCACGGTGGCTTACCCCTATAATCCTAGCACTCTTGGAAGCCGAGGCGGGTGGATTGCTCAAGGTCAGGAGTTCGAGACCAGCCTGAGCAAGAGCGAGCGCCTGTCTCTACTAAAAATAGAAAGAAATTATCTGGACAACTAAAAATATATATATAGAAAAAATAAGCCGGGCATGGTGGCACATGCCTGTAGTCCCAACTACTCGGGAGGCTGAGGCAGGAGGATTGCTTGAGCCCAGGAGTTTGAGGTTGTTGTGAGCTAGGCTGATGCCACAGCACTCTAGCCAGGGCAACAGAGCCAGACTCTGTCTCAAAAAATAAATAATAATAACTATGTACATATATACATACACAAATTATATATATACATACTCTAACATATATTTATAAACTATAGACTGATATAAACACTATTAAACACTAAGTACTGATAAATGTTAAAAAATACTAAATGTTGGTGAAAGTATAGGGAAAGCGCACTGTCTTACACTACTGTTGGGAGTAAAAATTGATTATAAATACTGTACAACGTGTCTCAACAGCCTTCAAATAAAGTTATCTCCCAAACTAGTCAGTTTATTTCTAAGAGTTAGTCCTCTGGAAATAACTGGCAAAGTATATGTCAAGCATTCTTTATAAGAGTAAAAAGCTGAAAATGCATATATTGATTGTATCTTAGTAGAGATTCAGTTTATTTAATAAACAACTGAGTAAAATTAATTGATAGCAAAGTTTAAAATATTATTTTATTATTTTTTTTTTTTTTTTTTTGTGGAGACAGAGTCTCTGTTGCCCAGGCTAGAGTGCTGTGGCGTTAGCCTAGCTTATAGCAACCTCAAACTCCTGGGCTCAAGCAATCCTTCTGCCTCAGCCTCACAAGTAGATGGGACTACAGGTACATGTCACCACGCCCCGCTAATTTTTTCTATTTTTAGTTGCTGGCTAATTTTTTTTCCATTTTTAGTAGAGATGGGGTCTCACTCTTGCTCAGGCTGGTCTTGAACTCCTGAGCTCAAGCAATCCTCCCACCTCGGCCTCCCAGAGGATTACAGGCATGAGCCACTGCTCCCGGCCCAAAAATATCATTTTATTCTAATTTCCATTTTTCTATTACATAAGCACTAAACAATGCTTCCTTTTGATAATACAAAATTTTAACTAAAACTGACCAACATTTTCTCATAAAGGCTTCAAAGGCCTCAAATATAATTTTGCATGTCATCTATATGAAACACACATATATAATGCACTATGGAACACAGTGGTTAAAATAATCTATTCAAGACTAATGTCAATAAGACACAACAAAAAATGCTAACTCATCGTACATCAGATGCTGATAGACCAGACATGGGCCTGACGCAGCTCCTCACTTTTGTCCTTGGCTCAGTTTGCCAAAGACAATTTCTGATAGACCTTTTGCTAACAGATTCACTGTGTTAGGGAGATATATAATAGGAAGGCCTTATTGAAAGAATGTGCAATGAATACATTATAATGTATAATGAATACATTAAAATAGTCTCAAAACTGATGTCAAAATGTAACTTAAGAAAGTCTTATTATAATTAGCAGTCATTTTTCTGGAAAAGTAATAAAGTTTATTCCTACTGGGAGAAGCAAAAGCCTAAAAGTTAATGAGCAACAACTGCTATTTTAGGGGAATAGCTGTGATAGATTATTGCCTGCATGATTATTCATTACTAGATTTGTGATTTTAATTGCCAGATTTTAATGATTATAAAATTGTTCCTAATGAATCATGTCATTATTATTTAGACAGTGTCATCTCTTGGGAAACATAAAAACTCAGGAAAAACTTCAAAAACATTAACAAAATGTACACCTCGGGTGGGGGGGTCAGTTTCACGAATGGGCTGCAGTTTTTCCTTGCAGAATATGAAAATCCTAAGCTTTCCAATTCAGTTTTAGGAGGCACATGAGCTCTTTTCAAGGTTTAAAGAGTTCAGGACAGCTGGGCGTGGTGGTTCACCCCTATAATGCCAGCTACTCAAGAGGCTGAGGCAGGAGGATCACTTTAGAGCAGGAGTTCAAGGCTGCCAGGAGCTATGAGCGTGTCACTCACTCCAGCCTGGGCCACCTAGTGAGACTCTGTTTCAATCAATCAATCAATTCAATTTTTTAAAAAAAGAGTTCAGGATAGTAATACTAGCAAGTTAAGGCCGAATGTACAATTTAGCAGAAATTTAGTGAGTGTCCATTGTATCCCAGGACTGATTTAAGTTCAGTAACACACGATTTATTAAATGTTTTCCACTATCCATCACAAAGCCTTTTCTGATACATAGTGAACCACAGTAATCACAAATCCCAGGATTTATTCCAAAATCCCTAACTAAAGGCTGAATAGCCTACCTCTAAGCATCAACAAAAGAATCAAAATTTACTAATTTGAAGAGGTATAACTAGTTTTCCTGAGAAGCAGTATAGTTAATGGAATGGCTTTGGATAAAGATAGTTTTCGATTTATAGTGCAACTCTGTTCTACATTATGTGACATTGGGCAAGTTACTTAATATTTCTAGACTTCAGTTTCCCCTCATAAAATGGGGATAATAGTATCTGTCTTTTAGGACTATTTAAGCTTAAAAAAGTTTATAGTAGGTACTCGACAACTGGTATCTATTACTGTATTAATTACCGCTATTACAACATACAAAAATCAGTAGAAAGAAGTTAGAGTGGCAGGTTCCTTAAAAACACTTTGAAATCAGAGATCTGAAACTCTCAGAGCCAGATGTGTTTCAAAATTTAGAATTATTTCCAATTTTAGAAAAGTAGTATGACACATTCTATAACATTTTGAACCCCTAGGGGACATGGGGCAACACCCCATACTCAAATATATTAATATCTCAGTCTCATGTCGATTTAGTTCAGATTTTGTTGCCAAATGTATTGACGTCAGATCATATTTTGCCTTCGGATTTTTGAATTGTTATAATAATAATAGATTATGCACCTATATAATGTAGTTCAAAAGAAAAACAATAGTAATCTTACAGCTTCCTAACATATCTAATTGCATAACTCTACGATAGAGCTCTATAAAAATAACAATAATAGAAATAGCGGCAGATACAATTTTACTAAGCACTTACCATACAACTAGCACTATGCCAAGTACTGTGCACAGATTATCATATTCAACACTAAAAACAACCCTGAAGTAGGTGTTTCAGATTGAATATCCCCTATCTGAAATGCTTGGGACCAGAAATGTTTTGGATTATTTCAGATTTTGGAATATTTGCATTATACTTACCAGCTGAGTGTCTCTAATTCAAAAATCTGAAATCCAAAATGCTCCAATGAACATTTCCTTTGAGCATGATATTTAAGCATCATGCCAGTGTTCTAAAGGTTTGGAAATTCAGGCTGCGTACAGTGGCTCATTCCTGTAATCCTTGCCCTTTGGGAGGCCAAAGGAGGAGGATTACTTGAGGCCAGGAGTTCAAGATCAGCCTGGGCAACATAGTGAGACCCCAGAAAAAAATTAGCTGCATGTGGGGGCGTGTACCTATAGTCCCAGTTACTCAGGAAGCTAAGGCAGGAAGATTGTTTGAGCCTAGGAGTTCAAGGTTGTGGTGAGCTATGATCATACCACTGTACTCTAGCCTGGAATTGTGGAGCACTTTGGATTTTGGATATTGAAGACAGGGATGCTCAACCTTTATTGCTATTTAGCTTGTCTAAAACATTTAACATGAATCTACTTAAGTCTTTAGACTTAATTTCTGGTTTACAAGAAATACATGGGAGAGGAAAACAAGCTAAACTATAATGGTGAAAGAGCAAGACAAATCCAGAATGTGGGGCATTTTCGAAGACAACTGGCCTGGAATCTCCAAAAAATTAATGACATGGGAAAAAAAGTGGGATTAAATTTTAGATTAAAAGAGCCACCATGATAACATGAGTTTCCTATCAAAGACCCAAAGAAAGTTACTTCGAGGGTCTCGTGTATAATCAAAACAAATAAATAAAGTTCTATTTAAAATATAGAATCAGAATCTGGAATAAAAATATAAGTTTAGTAAAAACTTGGTAAGAATTAACATTTTACTTTAAGATTATATTATAGTTATTTCCTATTTTCAACAGCATAAGCCAGGAGTGGTAGTCATCTGGCCCACCTCCAGTTTTCGTGCAGCCTAGGAGCTAAGAATGGTTTTCACATTTTTAAATGGTTACTGTGGAGACAAAAGCATCTCCATTTTGGATACTAATTTGCCATGCTGACTTCTGATTAACTCCAGTCTTGGAACATGTCCTGATTTTTACTTTATTTATTGTCCCTAGCATACGAATATGTACTCACCATAAACTCTGCTCTAGATCAAAGCAACCTGATGCTATCTCACAAATCATAGGGTATGATGTAAGTAGCATTTGTACCTGTTCTGGAGAACTGCCTTTAATTGTCCTGCACACTTCACATACACTCTTTCCCTGTGGTATATGAACCCTGGGTCTGGGGAGCAACAGTGTGGAGATCTACCTGTCTTGCTGCCGCCCAAGGCCACGCCTCTGCCCGTAAGTTCCCCAATAAATCTGATTTGTCTGCCTCGTTCTTTGGTTTCTCCGCTCCTGCATTTGAGGGTCACTTTGCGTATATGGTCCTTTCACGGAATACTTTTTTGTTGTTGTTTTTTTTTGAGGTCTTGTTATATTTCCCAGGCTGGTCTCAAACTCCTGGGCTTAAGGGATCCTCCAGCCTCAGTTTCTTGAGTAGCTGAGATTACAGGCATGAGCCACCATGCCTGGCTTTAAATGGTTACATTTTAAATGATTATTTAATCTCACTCTTGGCCTGCAAAGCCAAAAATATTTACTATCTGTCCTTTAAGTAACAATTTGCTGGTAACTTATAGACTATGGTGCTCCATTATTTTCGAAGAATAAACTGGTATGCATATATCACACCATACATACATTTTCTACATTTAATTTTATTCTTATACTACTAACATTTGGAGTCCTGTTTTTTAAACTAAAATGTCTAAATGATCAAGCAAGGTTAGTGCTGGCAACTATCCAGTGTATACTTATTTTAATTTCATAGTACAAAGAACAGATGGTTTTTGTGTCAGTTTCATAACTCTGATCCCATTGTGGGTTCAACTCCCAACGTTCTCTTCTTTGGAATTTAAAATTCAAAATTTAAGTACTAAAGCAGTTAAAGAAGAAAAGTCCTACTAGACATTTGGCCTAAATCCCTAATGAATAAGCTGGCTTTTATCTCTTTTTAATTATTAAAGGCACATTAAAGAACTCGGGAATTTCCATGAACACTACAAAACAAAATTTGGATTGACACACATTGCTAGCTGTTCAAGTTAATAACCAAGAAATTAAAAGCAATACTGCATGCATAATATAACCTGAAGCAAAATAATTAATCACATGGAAGACTCAGATACTCCTGAAAATAATATTTAGCTAATCAAATAGAAAAAAATAATTAAACCTTAAAAGCAAAAGAGATGGATTTTTTAAAAAAGGGTGATATATTTATATAATGGAATTCTAATCAGCAGTAAGAACGAACTACTGATAAATATAACATGGACAGATCTCAAAAACATGCTCAGTGAGAAATGTCTTACATAAACTATTACTGAACTGGCAACACTAATATATGGTGGAAAAACTTTAGAGTAGTGCTTACCCAGAAAGGGATACGATGGAATTTTCTGAGATAATGATAATGACAGGTCTGCACAGCTTACAGAGGTGTATGCATTTGTCAAACTTAAATGAATACTTAAGACTTATATATTTCATTACATATAAATTTTACATCATCAAATATTGAACCCTAGTCAATTAAATGCAGGCTTAAATATTCATGGAGAAGTACATTGATATCCACAGTTTACTTAAAACACATATATACACACAAAGAATTAATGAACAGAGGGACTGAAAGATGGATAGATCTATAATACAGTATAGTAACATGTAAAGTACAGATAGTATAGTAACATGTTAATGGTAGAACTTAGATGGTGGGTGTACATATGTTCACTGTGAAATTCTTACAAACCTGCTGCATGCTTGAAATTTTTCATAACAAAATGTTGGAGCGTTAAAAATTAAAACAAAACCTATCAACTAAACAACTGTCACTTTATGATAGTTGATGTTACAGTTATAATTAAAAAATAAATAAATAAAGCTCAACAAGTCATAAATTGTAGTCAAAGGCAATACCTTTAATTGTGTTGGCCTCTTTGCTTTGCTTGTTGCTGAGTTACGAGAACATAACTATGTGGGACAAAGTGAATCATTGCTCTTATGTCATCCGTAAATCCTGCTGACCAAGAAATCAGCCCAAGAAGCACAACAGGCCGAGATGCACCCCCGCACTGACCTTTTGTATACCCACAGACTGGCGAATATTCAGCTTTCTTTTTCTCTGAAAGGTATCCAAGTCCCATAATTGTGCTGTATCAGAAGAAGTAGTGATGGCATATTTCCCTGATGCATGCACGGAGATGGAAAATACTGATGATTCATGTCCTCTCATCCAGCTAACTAGCTCCTTGGTGACTATGGCAAAAAGTAAAATTGTTATCCAGGTAAAACATTATACATCTATATACATCTATAAATAACATTATATATATAAACAGTATACATGAACTGATTCAATTGATGGCTAGGTATTGTATGAGGCACCTCATTCACAGCTACAAAATGGAAGTCTGTGGCTAGTTGATAAAGTGTAACATGGGACGTGTTAGTAACACATATATCACGGAGATATCAGGAGATGAGGGTGACAAAGGGTTTGATGAAGAATAGGCTTGAATGTGATGCTAGTGAGTTTGGGCTTTCTCTTGTGGGCAATAATTTTATGTACAAAAGTACCATATATGGGCCGAATGCGGTAGCTCACGTCTGTAATCCTAGGACTCTAGGAGGCCGAAGGGAGAGAATAGTTTGAGGCTGGGAGTTCGAGACCAGCCTGAGCAAGAGCGAGACTCCTGCCTCTACAAAAATTAGAAAAATTAGCCAGGCGTTGTGGCATGTGCCTGTAGTCCCAGTTATTTCAGGTAGGAGGATCACTCAAGCCCAGGAGTTTGATGTTGCAGTGTGCTATAATGATGTTATTGCACTCTAGCCTGGGAGAGAGAGGGAGACAATGTCTCAAAAAAAAAAAAGTACCGTATCTGCTCTGTGTTTCAGAAACAGCATTTTGAGAATATAAGGTAGAGGGGAAGACAGCGGATAAGACGACTAGCATATACGTAGCTGTAATAATCAAAGCAGGAGATAAGGAGGGCCTAAACTAAAAAAGTAGCAATGGACATAACACAACATTCAGGAGTTATTAAGAAGAAATAACAAAAGGCTTAGTGATCAAGTCAATGTATTGAGATAAACGAGGAGTTAAGATTCCAATGGTTCTAGTTTAGTTATATAAGCAGATAGTGACACTATTAACTGATATGAGAAATACACAAGGAGGAAGAGATTTAGCAGTGTGGGAAAAAGATAATAAATTTGACTTTTAAAATTGATTCTGAGGTGCTTGTGTGTGTAAGCAGAGGAAACAGTCTAGAAGGGAAAACAAAAACTATTCCTGATAATCACCACTGGGTGGTAAAATTATACGTGATTTTTATTTTCTCTTTACATTTCTCTGCATGTTAGTTTTCTGCAGTAGGCATGCTTTACTTTTATAATCAGAAAATTTCCTCCAGAAAGATGGAACTGAGGACAATAAAAAAGCAAGGTATAAATCTTCAAAACATTAAGACACAAAGTAGGTCAAAACTGAAGCTAGAGGGAACGGACAAATCCCTTAGGGAAACAGCGGTGATTTCCAAATACCAGTATAAAGTTTGGCATTAATGGTCTATTTTTCACTGGTCTTCAGTGAAATGAGAAGAATAAGAATACTGCAGTGATTTGTTCATAAAGTCAAATTTAAAGTACTACTCTTTAATCTAGTATTATGTCCCTCCAAGTTTCTTTATGTTGAGGGGGAAAAAAATCCCTCGTTTTATGAAATGAAATTATATATTTTTTCAATGCCAATTAGCAAAATTAAAAGCTGACAAACTTTGTGGGCTTCTCTACTTTTTTTTAATAATTGGGTCAAAAATCCTAGGAACCACTGACAGGATCCAGGAAAGACTACTAAGAAGCACTTAGAAAGATAGGAGGAGAACCAAGAGAAGTAATAGTATGAAACTAAAGACAGACTCTTAAAGTAATCCCAAGTGTTAAAGGCACTGTAAGTAGGATGAAAGGTATGAAGGGGAGTTACCGATGACCTTGGAGACAGAAGTCTCAGTAGGGTGGGTTGGGGAGCAAGAGTCAGAATGCACCAGTGGATGCTGTGAGGAAGGAGGATTGGGCAGAGAAGGGAAGAGGGAAGTGGCTGGGGAGCTAGGGAGGTGGAGACAGCATCTGCGGAATGGGCTTCATGGCGGTGGGGGTCAGTAAGACAGAAAAGACTAGAAAGATGGAGGTAAGAAGAGAGAAGAGATTGGTAGAATCAAAGGAAAGCAATCACAGGTGAATATAAAGACTTAGATTTTTAGAAATTTTGTCACAGCACTGTTTGGAATACCAAAAATTGGAGACAGTTTAAAAGTCCAATAGGGAATAGGTTAAATAATTATGGTACTATAAATATCTATACAGCAGAATCTAGGTATTGATTTTACATATACCATATGAATTTTTAATGAGGTAAAAAATAATTCCACAAAATATAGATAGGATATTGTTAGAATATTAAAAAAAAGTATGTGTATAGAAAAGACTGGAAAGATAGATCCCCATAAGAAAACACTGACTGTGTCTCCAGTCATTACTGAAGGATGACCACTTTTTCTTCTTTGTATGTAGAGTAAGAGTGCAATACAGTGATTAAGGGCAGGGATTCTGCAGCCAGACCACCCAGACTGGAATCCGGCCTCCATTACTTATAAACTGGGGGACCTTAGTGATGTTACCTCTGTGCCTCAGTTTCCTCACCTGCAAAATGGGGATATTAACAGTATCCATCTCCATGGGTTATTATGATGATTAAAATTAATCATATGCATAAAGTCATAGAACAGTCCCTGGCAAAGAGTAAACACTGTATAAGTATTAACTATCAGTATTATTACAATTGTTATTATACATGTTTCTAAATATTACAACACATCGATTACTTAATAAGAAAAAATATAGTTGAGATATGTCTTCAAATTTAAGAGGTTTATCTACAGAATTCTATGTTCTCAATTAAAAAAAAAATAACCCATAGTATAAAATACACAGGTTGTATTTTTTTAAAAAGTATTGTTTTACCTGTACAGTAAGGAATTTGGCCTTCAAAGAGAGGTCTGACCTCTACCCAGGCTTCTGAGAGGTGACCTATAATTCCCCAGACTTTCTCAAGTGATAAGAGTCTTCGTTATTCCTGATGGGTCCCTCACATGATACAGATAGTTTATGCTAAGGAGAAGACTCAGGGTGGGAAAAAGCTACATCAGAAAGACCAACAATATGATTAGAAGGTTGGGGCTTTGGGCCAGGTGACATCAGCCTAACCTCTCAGGAAGTCAGGAGGGCTGGAAACTGAGTTCAGCCATGTGGGCACTAATCCAATCAATCACGCCTAAGTAATGGTGCCTCAAAAAAAGCTCTTGACACTGAAGCTTGGGTGAACTTCCTGGGTTAACAATACTTGGTGCAGACTGCCACACATTGATGCTGGGAGGGTAACTTGGGAGCGTAACATGTCCCTCCCTGAGAACAATGGTAGCTTCCCTCTGGGAAGCCTCCCACATTCCACTTTATATGTCTCTTCATTTGGCTGGTTCTAATTTGTATCCTTTCACTATATTAAAATTGTAATCATAAGTATAGTAGCTTCCTGAGTTCTGTGAGTTGTTCTAGTAAATTATCAAGCCTGAGGATAGTTGGGTAACCCTGAATTTGTAGCCAGATCCCAAGAGAAGATGGTCCTGGGACCCCCAAGCTTGTGGCTGGTGTCTGAAGCGAGGGCAGTTGTGTGGACTGCTCCCTCGAACTGTACAGCCTGGTAAACTCCTTGCAGTTCTTCAGTCTACATGTTACTCTGCTTCAAAAGACAAATAGAACTTCTTACCTGTATCAAAACATTTAATAGAATAATCAGCTAATGCCACAAGGAATTCAGATTTCCTACGAAGATTAAAGGCCAGAGCTGTGCAAGCTTGTGCTGTTCGCTGAACAAGATTAAACCTAGGAAGAAATCATCGCATTAGTATCAGAAATTCTTCCAATAATCATAAATTTCACGTTGAAGGAGTCCTAAGAGATGAAGAAAATGAAACCCAGAAAATTGAGCTACCATTTAGTAGGCCAAAAATAGATCATGAAGGGTGCTATGGGCCCCTGTAAGGAGTTTAGATTTTACTCACATAGAATGGGAAGTCGATGTAAGTTTTCAACATAGCAGAGTCACAATTAGGTATGTCTTTTAGGAAAATGATCCTGGCAGCAATGGCAAATGGATGGGGAGGACAAGGAAGAAAAGGAAATCATTAAGAAAACTACTATAGGTTGGGCGCGGTGGCTCATGCCTGTAATCCCAGCACTTTGGGAGGCCGAAGTGGGAGGATTGCTTGGGGCCAGAAGTTTGAGACCAGCCTGAGCAAGAGCGAGACCTCGTCTCTACAAAAAATAGAAAAACTAGCTGGACATGGTGGCACTTGCCTATAGTCCCAGTTACTCAGGAGA
>CAUYSK010073957.1:0-11704 GCA_963575035.1 Avahi laniger | reverse complement strand
TTTTTTTTTTTTTAATTTTTATAAATAAATTTTTTTTTTTTTTTTTTTTTTTTTTTTTTTTTTTTTTTATCTTTATCCCCTTTTTTTTTGTATTTTGTTGCGTTTTCGGGGGGGGGGGGGGGCCGGCCCCCCCCCGGAAGTGGGGGAATCTTTGGAGAAGTGTCATTTGAGATGAAATCTGAAGTACAGGCCGGCATTCATGAGAGCAGTAGAAGCGTTCCAAGCAGCAGGAACAGTACATAAGATGATGCTATGGAAAGGAGGGGGCATAGTACATTTGAGGAACAGACAGAAGGCCTGTTTGACTGGAGTCCAGGCAGCAAAGGAGAAAGCGGTGGCAGTTAAGGCTAGAGAGGCAAGCAGAGGCCTGATCAGTTAGTGCCTTGCAGAATAAAGGACTAGCCTTCTTCCTAAAACCAGTGAGATACCTCTGAAGGATTTAAAGTGGAGGAGATAATTATGATCAGATACGCTTTCTAAATGAGAAAATGTGAGGAGACTAATTGGATGTAGTACAGTAGATATCAAGTGAGAGATTATGATAGACTGAACTAGGGTGAAGGTACTGGATAAAGGAATTCAGGAGATATTCTGGAGGTAAAACCAATAGGCTTTAGTGACAGATTAGATATGGTTCTATTGTCAACTACCTGTATTAGCTGAGTAAATGACATTTCGGCATTGCATTTTTCTCTTTGAAAAATGAGGGCATTTGAATAGTCAATCTCTAAGTCCTCTCTTAACTCCAAATTTCAGATTCCACAATTAAAAATGCTAATTTCTACAAAATGAGTCTGAATCCAACTAGGTTTAAGTAAGCCTAAAAAAGACTTTCTGATCTGAGTTTATCTTGAGGTTTTATTATATGAGGTTCAACTAAATGTGCTTTCAAAATATTCTTAGTAGAATACACAAAAAAATCTTTTACTTTACATTAGTGATATGTAATTAGATGAAATTAATCTCACTGGCACTAGATCTGATACAATCTAAACTACTCATTATCTCAATGAATATTTACCTAATGTCTCCCAGGCAAAGAACACCAATAAATAATTCAAACAAGGACATAATTCAATAGTAACGTGAATAGTATGTAACAGTGGTTTTCAAATGATTTTTGCTCTTATAACCTTAAAAGAATTTTGAATGATTATCTTGCATGTTTTGTTAGGTAACAGATTTTGAACATATTTAAATAGTTATAAACAATGTAATTTCTGATGCACTGTAATGTAATTATTCATATTTTAAAATAAAATGACACCATTTTAAATGTATAATAGACTTGAAATGCCATAGCAACTTGATAACTACCATCCATCATTTACTATCAAATACATAAATAAGCTTTTCTTTAACAGTTGGAAAATCTGTATCATTCCATTTTGTTCTTGAATTCTGTATTTCCATTCTACTTACATTACAGAATCTATCCTAATATATTTTTAAGTTTGAAAGTCATTTATTGATCATCCTATCATACTTCCTAGCCATTAAATATGTATGTAAATTAAAATTTCAATACAAAAACTTTCTTAACCATAAAGCTTTACAAATTAAAATTTCTTCTGCATTGAGATATCATTACAATTATTAGAACACAATGCCAAACACTGATAAACAGTAAACTTATTATAAAAAGTAAAATGTTATTAGAAATTTGAAATAAATCTAAATGAGTAAATCCTTTTCTTCCAATTACTTCATATATCCATTGATAAATGTCACTATTAATAGAATTATAAATATTACATTATTTGCTAGAATATGAATATTGTAGAATGAGGCAATTAAGAATAATTTCTATCCCTATTTTTCCTCTTATAGATGTAAGTGCTAAGAAACTTTCTTCACATAAATAAGTAGATCAGAATGAAAGCTTGTAGCAATGTCAATTTGAATTTCTACATATTTTCCAAAAATCACAGTGATCTATAATTGAAAATTAGTTTTCATAACAAGTAAGTTTACAATTAAGTCTTCCTTCAATTTCATTGGAAACGAAGAACTAAACTTGCAAAAGGATTTGTTATCCTGTTACTCACCTTCTCAGTACTTACAATGAGTATGTGAGTATTTCATAGTATTGATACAGGAAAGTAGATCCCCAAACTGGGATACAGCCTAAAGGCCAAGTGGGTTCTTGGCTTCACACAGGAAAGAATTTAAGAGTGAGCTGACACAGTAAAGTAAAAGCAAGTTTATTGAAGGCAGGCTGCTCCATAGGCAGAGCAGTGGCTATCTCTCCGAGGAATATAGAGTAGCACTTTGTGAGTTTCCAGGGTTATATTTTATACTTTTTATTTAATTTTATGTTAAGTGGTGAGAGGATTATTCATAAGACTTCTGGGAAAGGGGTGGGGAGTTTCCAGAACCTAGGGAAATCCCTTTTTAAATCATACAGGGTAATTTCTGAGAGTTGTCATGGCATTTATAAACTGTTATGGCTCCGGTGGGAATTTCTTTTAGCATGGTAATGAATTATAATTAGTATATAATGAGTAGTGAGGGTAACACGAGGTCATTTTTGTCACCATTTTTGTTCTAGCTGGTTTGGCCAGTTTCTCCACTGGCCCCTGTTTTTTTCAGAGACTTTCATTTGGGTCTTATGACTCCCTATTGAGTAGGGCTAGCCAGTTCCCTATCTTGGTATTCCTTTGTTTAGGGGCCAGAGTGGCAACACATCATAGCAAAATTCAGAACGAGTAAGAGACAAGTTTGACTTTTATAAAGCCAAAGAAAGCAATTTAAAAGAAGACTTCTTGACTGTAGGCAATTAAGACCAATTAATTTCAGGAATTATATATATGGAAGATCTGGAAATAAATTTTCTTAAAGTGCAACAAAAAATTTTTTCCAGCACTCTTCTCCATTTAACCAACATGACAAAATACTAATTTGTAAATAGATGGTATTTTCAAGAAAATTATCTATTTCCGATTCTTTTTCCTTTTTTAAAAATTGGGTTGTCTTATTGTTGATTTGTAAGAGTTCTTTTTAACCATCTCTTTCAAGAAGAGATGCAAGAGCTGTTAAGAGTCTTTATATATTCTGGGTAATAGATCCTTATCACATAATACAGTTTGAAAATATTTTCTTCCATTCTGTGGCTGTCTTTTTACTTTTTGGATTTTTTTGTTTGGTTGGAGGGTTTTTTTATTTTTTAAGTTTGTTTTTTCAGATGATGGTCTTGAACTGAGCTCAAGTGGCTGGGACTACAGATTTTTTACTTTTTTAATAAGGTCTTTTAAAGAAGTCTAATTGATCAATTTTTCTTTTCGTTCTTTGTGATTTAGGTGTCATATCTAAGAAACCATTGCCCCATCTAAGCCCTATGGTTTTTTCTAAGAGTATCCATTTTAAGATAGGGGTCTAATTTCATTCTTTTGCATGTGACTATCTAATTGTCAAGGTATTTTTTTTTACTTTAATCATCATAATTTTCACAAAATTAACATTATTTTTGTCTGATGTTTTCTCATTATTAGAAAGGACTATTTTGTTTTTGAAATTTTTATTCTATTTTCGTAATAAAACACCATGGCCCCAAAGAAAATATTTTTCTTCTAGTCTGGCAATCAATGTGTTAAGTAATGAAGGTTAACACTACTAAAAAGATATAGCCACATCATCTAACCCCTTGAAATGATACACTCTGAAGGACACAACACTTCTCTGGTATTCTTGACAAAAAGGCATCTTGAATCTAATAATGAGAAAACAGCAGAAAAAAATAAACTTAGAGATACCACACAAATAACTTATTAAAGTGCAATACTCATCAAAGTGTCAAAGTCATGACTAAGGAACTGTCACAGAGTGAAGGAAACTAAAGAGACACAACTACTAAATGCGAAGTGGGATTCTGAATTAGATCCTGGTACAGAAAAGGACATAAGAAGAAAACCTAGTAAAATTCTAGTAAGGTCTGTAGTTTAGTCAATAATACTGTACCAACATGCTAATTTCCTGGTTTTGATAACTATACTATGGTTGAGTAAGTTGTTAACATGAGAGAAAACTGGTTGAAAGTATATATGAACTCTTCTGTAATATACTTATAATTCTTCTGTAAGTTTAAAATTATTTCATATAAAAGATTAATTCAAAACGTCCTGGGATTGAAGGCAAACAAATTAAAAAATAAAAAACAATTCAAACCTCATTAAGAGAATGAATTAATTGTAATACCATTACCCAAGCTACTTAATTCACAAGATAGTCTAATAATGAATAATAATAATAATGAATCTTAAGTATCATTGTTACATATTCAAATATTTTTTTAAATGTCTATTATGTGCCAGGGTCTATGCTATTGACTAGGGATACAGTGACCAAGAAGGCAAACACATTCCCGTGCTTTGACAGAAAACATACTAAAGAAATTAATTAGAAGAGCAATGTATGTAATAAAAAGGGAAGCACAGAATGCTAAGGGAGCATGCCAGCAGGCACTAACCCATTATAAAGAGGCCAAGGAAGAATTCTGAGGAAGTGACACTTCAGTTGAGAGATAAAGAAGGAACTGAGGGATATGGGGCAGAAGAAGTAACAATAAATGGGAGGTGAGAGCACAGCTGACTTGAGAAAGAAATCCAATACTGCTGAACGATACCAAATGAAAGAGAAAATAATCTAAAACAAGGCTGAAGAGAGAGGCCAGATGAAGGGGCGATGTAAGACTCTTAAAAGATAGTAAGTTGGGGAGTAATATGATCTGATATACTTTTTAACTGGGTTATTTTGAGATGAGGGTGAAGGTTGAGATTTTCATTTCTGGAAACAAAGCAGATTAGAGACACTGAGGAATCTTCCAAATATAAAACACCTAAAACTGCTGGATAAAATTTAAAAACCATCTGCTATAGACTGAAATGCTCGTTTCCCCCCTCCACCATTTATATCTTGAAGCCCTAGTCCCCAGTATGATGGTATTTGAAGGTGGGGCCTATGGCAGATAATTAGGCTTAGGTAGGGTCATGGGGGTGGAGTCCTTATGATACAATTAAAAAGAGGAAAAGAAATGTGATCTCTTTCAGCATGCACAAACCAAGGAAATGTCATATGAAGACATAATCAGAAAGATAGCCTTCACCAGAACCTACCCATGCTGGTAACCTGATCTTGGACTCCAGACTCATGAAAACAAAATTTCTATTGTTTAAGCCACCCAGTCTATGGTAATTGTTTTTGTTTATTTATACACATACACATATATATGTATTTTATGTTTTGGTTGCATAAATTGCTTTTGTACCATTTGAGTCAAGGTTGTAAGTGTGCCCATCACCCAGATAGTGTGCATTTTACCTGTTAAGTAAAATTTACCCATCCCTTTCTCCCCCCTCCCACCTGCTGGATTTTGATGACTGTTATTTCCATATGTGCACGTAAGTGTTGATTGATTAGGTCCAATTTAATGGTGAGTACATGTGGTGTTTCCTTTTCCATTCTTGTTGATACTTCGCTAAGAAGAATGGTCTCTAATTCCATCCAGCTTAATACAAGAGGTATTAGTTCACCATCTTTTTGATGGCTGAGTAGTACTCCATGGCATACATATACATTTTATTAATCCACTCATGTATTGATGGGCACTTGGGCTGTTTTCACTTCTTTGCAATTGTGAATTGTGCTCCTATAAACATACATGTGCATGTGTCTTTTTTATAGAATGTCTTTTTTTCCTTTGGGTAAATACCAACAGTGGGATTGCTGGATCAAATGGTAGTTCTATTTTTAGTTCTTTGAGGTATGTCCATACTACTCTCCACAGAGGTTGTACTAGTTTGCAGTCCCACCAACAGTGTATAAGTGTTCCTATCTCTCTGCATCCATGCTAGCATTTGCTGTTTGGGACCTTTTGATAAAAGCCATTCTCACTGGAGTTAAGTGATATCTCATTGTGGTTTTTGTTTTGCATTTCACTGATGATGAGAGATGGTGAGCATTTTCTCATATGTTTGTTGGCCATTAGCCTATCTTCTTTTGAAAAGTTTCTGTTCATGTCTTTTGCCCACTTTTTCGTTGGATTGTTTGAATTTTTCTTGCTGATTTGAGTTCTTTATAGATTCTGGTTTTTAGCCCTTCATCAGATACACAGCATACAAATATTTTCTCCCATTTTATAGGTTGTCTGTTCACTCTTATTGAGTGTTTCCTTGGCTGTATAGAAGCTTTTTAATTTAATCAGGTCATTTATTTATTTTTATTGTTGCTGTGATTGCTTTGGGGTCATCTTAATAAATTCTTTGCCAAGGCTGATGTCTATAAGAGTTTTTCCAACATTTTCTTCTAGAATTCTTATAGTTTCATTCCTTAGGTTTAACTCTGTATCCATTGTGAGTTGATTTTTATGAGTGGTGAGAGGTGCAGATCCCATTTCAGTCTGTTATATGTGGTTATTCAAATTTCCCAGCACCATTTATTGAATAGGGATTCTTTTCCCCAATGTATGTTTTTATCTGCTTTGTCAAAGATCAGATGGCAAAATGAGGATGGTTTTATATCTGGGTTCTCAGTTCTGTTTCACTGGTCTGTGTCTCTGTTCTTGTGCCAGTATCATGCTGTTTTGATTACTATAGCCTTGTAGTACAGCTTGAAGTCTGGTAAATTGATGTCTCCCAGTATGTTCTTTTTGCTTAAGGTTGCTCTGGCTGTTCAGGGTCTTTTCTGGGTCCATATGAAGTGTAGAATTATTTTTTCTAAATCTGTGAAAAATGATGTTGGTATTTTAATAGGGACTGCATTGAATCTATAGATCACTTTGGGTAGTATAGACATTTGAACAATGTTGATTCCGCCAATCCATGAGCATGGTATGGTTTTCCATCTGTTTAGGTCCTCTGTTATTTCCTTCCTCAGTGTTTCATAGTTCTCCCTGTAGAGGTCTTTCACCTTCTTCGTTAAATATATTCCTAGGTATTTCATTTTCTTTGTTGCTATTGTGAAAGGTATTGAGTCTTTGATTTGGTTCTCAGCTTGCCTGTTGTTGGCGTATATGAATGCTACTGATTTGTGTACATTGATTTTGTAACCTGAGACTTTGCTGAATTTATTTATCAATTCCAGAAGTCTCTTGGCAGAATCTTTGGGGTTTTCTAGATATAAGATCATATCATCAGCAAAGAGTGATAGTTTAACCTCTCTGCCCCCATTTGGATACCCTTGATTTCCTTCTCTTATCTGATTGTTCTGGCTAGGACATCGAGCACAATGCTGAATAGAAGTGGTGATAGTGGGCAATCTTGTCTGGTTACAGTTCTAAGTGGGAATGCTTTCAATTTTTCTCCATTCAGTATGATGTTGGCTGTGGGTTTGTTATATATGGCTTTAATAATTTTAAGGTAATTCCCATTTCTATCTATTTTGTTAAGCGTACGGCAATTTGTTATAGCAGTCCAAACTAAGACATCATCTCTTTATATGCATAACTCAAAGAAAGAAATTTTTAGAAGCCCAAATAATAAGAGAAAACAAACTACAGGAAGGTAACTGAGCACTGAAGCAAAAGGCTATGTCAAGGAGGACTACAGAGATATGCTGGCAATAAAATAATAAAACTATCATTATTTTTACCTAAACACAATCATAAGCTTAAAACCAAAATAACTATTTAAAATAGAGAATACTGAGTTTAAAAACCAACAGATACATTGGCTGGGCGCGGTGGCTCACGCCTGTAATCCTAGATCTCTGGGAGGCCGAGGCAGGCAGATTGTTTGAGCTCAGGAGTTCGAAACCAGCCTGAGCAAGAGCGAGACCCCGTCTCTACTAAAACTGGAAAGAAATTAATTGGACAACTAAAAATATATAGAAAAAATTAGCCGGGCATGGTGGCGCATGCCTGTAGTCCCAGCTACTCGGGAGGCTGAGGCAGAAGGATTGCTTGAGCCCAGGAGTGTGAGGTTGCTCTGAGCTAGGCTGACGCCACGGCACTCACTCTAGCCCGGGCAAAAGAGTGAGACTCTGTCTCCCAAAAAAAAAAAAAGAAAAAATGAAAAAAAAGCTCTTAGCAAACCGGGAATAGTGAGGAACATCATCAACTTGATACAAAATATCTAACAAAAAAACATAGAATGAATATTGTACTTAATGGTGAGATACTTGAAGCTTTCTTGCTAAGATCAAGAATGAGCCAAAAGTTGCTATGAACCTGAAACTCCTCTTAAATATAAAGTTTAATAATTAAAATTTTAAAATCTTAGGCTGAGAACTATGGCTCAAACCTGTAATCCCAGAATTTTGAGAGGCCAAGATGGGAGGATAGCTTGAGGCCAGGAGTTCAAGACCAGCCTGGGCAACGTACCTTGTTTCTAAAAAAAAAAGAAAAAAAAAATTAAAAATTCACCAGGCATGATGGCATGTACCTGTAGTCCTACAGGTGCTATTTGAGAGGCTGAGGCAGGAGGATCACTTGAGCCCAAGAGTTTGAGGTTGCAGCCAGCTATGATCATGCCACTGCACTCCAGCCTGGGCAACAGTGCAAGATCCTGTCTTTAGTTAAAAGAAAAAGAAAAGAAAAAGAGACAATATAGAGAGTAAAATAAAAACGTTGCAACCCAATAGAAGTATAGACTGTTATTAAAAAGAAACATTCAGCAAAAAGAAAGATGTATTCTAAAACTATGATAACTAAAAAGATATGACAAAAGATTCACTAGAAGGTTTGAAATATATAATACAAGAAATCCTCCAAAAGGTAGGAGGAAAATCAAGATAAAAAGTAGGAAAGAAAGGTACCATTAATCCAGAATGTAAAGCATTAAACAATAGGAATTTCAGAAAAAGAAAGCATAAATTAAAAGAAAAGGAACCATTGAAAAAATAAGGAAAATTTTTCAAAACTGAAGAACCTCCAAGCTCTAAGAAAAGGCCAACCTAAGTGCTCAAATAGCTGGGGGGAAAAAAACTACACTAAATAGCCCTATAGTGAGAAACATTACCATAGAAATCCAAAACAAAGCCCTTAAATCTTCCCAAGCAAGAACCAAGGTTATGTAGAAAAAATAAATGATGCCAATCTCAGCTTTTCCAAAGCCATACTAGAAACTAGAAGACAATTAAGCCATGCTTTCAACATTCTGAGTGAAAATAAGATTCAATGTAGACCCCTTCCCCTATTTAAACTATCAGTAAAGGGACAGATAAAATAAAAATATTTTCCAATATACAAATCCTTATATATTTACCTTCCATGGGTCTGTTCTCACAAAACTGCTAGAAAAACACGTGCCACCAAGAAAAGAGTAAACCAAGAATGAAAAAGACAAGCACAAGAGCAAAAAGGCAAAAATTTCCAAGACAGATACTAATGCAATTGTCAAAAGAGGAACCCCTTCTGACTGGAAGAAGAGGTTAGAGAGTTCTGGGAAGATGTCTCCAGAAAAAAGTAATTGAACAGATAAATTATTTAATAGACTTGTCCAGATGGAAAATTGTATCAGGAAATATTTTACAAAATATTGTGCAAATATTCATTCTAATAAAATAAATAAGGAAGCATTATTATTAAACTCATTTAAGGAAAAATGAAATCATAGACCCTATTTGGAATAAAAATAAACAATATTTAAAGTGTCATAACAATGAAGGCACTAAATACAGAATACAAAAATGTACATGTAATTATATTGAGATGATCTAGAAGAGAAGGTATGAGCTAAAAATTACTCATGAAACATAAAATGAAAAAAATAAGGTCTAAAATAGAAAAATTTTTAGATAGGAGTGTAGGAATACTACAATTATAAAAGTAAGTCCCAAGGAAACATCTAAAAGGATAGCAGTGGTCTGCATCTGAAAAATTGTGGGGAGGGGTAGTGCTGGGTACTGACCAGAACCATTATTGTTTATCATGATGCCCCGAGTACACAATGATTTTCTAAATTTTTGCATGAAATGTTTTGATAAAAATTTTTATTTTTTAAGTGAGTGTTTGAAAAAAAGACACAGAAACCACTTAAATATAACGGAGAAGCTAAAATACTGAAGACTGAACATGGCAAGATGGATTTGTTAAGAAATCATTGCTGATGTTAAGAAACTCATTGCCGACCTTGGCAGGAGCAGTTCAGGGGAGAAGGGGAGGTGAAAGCCAAATTGTATTACGTGTAGATAGCAACTCTCAGTTTTCCTCAAGGAGTTCGACTGAGAAGGGAAAAATACAGCAGTAGCTCATTCATTCACTGACGATTGGATGATAAAGAGAACTTTCCGAGTTTTCTAAGAATTCTAAGGTATCATAATTTTTCTCATTTTATTTTGAGAAATCATTCTGTGATAGGACATTAGGAATAAATCCTACATCGTCTCATTATCAGCCCATGGCTTTGCTGCTCCCTCACGATTTCCCCTCCACGCACAATCCCAGCTGTTGTCCATCTTCCTTAGTGCTTCTGTGGCTTGTCTTTTTAATTGCTTGGTTTTTTTCAGCTGGATGAAAGAGTTACTATTACTCACTATAGACACTGAAATGATCAACTATTTTGTCAAAGTTTTAAGATTTCCACATCCAAACATAAAACTGTATCTCTACAAATTAGTTTAGAAAATGTTGAAAAATACTGATTCACAATATATCAGACTGAATGAAATTTAATCATACTCAAATAAGCCACCATATTCTATTTCAAACAAGGTAGGCATAAGAAATATGCTTTATATGATAATTTATTTAAACACATAAATTACACAGTGGAGCAATCATGGAATCCACTCACAACCTCTCTTTTTCTCTACGAGGTACCAACGGACTTCAATTGGGCCCCCAAAAAGTTAGTGGGTCTCTGATGAGGCCAATGAACAAGTGACTTTATACATAATTAAGAAAGTCTACTTAGAATCAGGAAATCACATCAAATTTTTCTTTTTAATTTAAAAAATCTAATTAGCTATTCAAACACGTAACCATTGTGGAAAATCATATAAAAGACTCTCCCAGTAATATTTCTTAGACAAAAATTACCCTTAGAGTTCTTAAAACTAGGACAAAAATAAACAAAAGAATTTTCTACAAAATCATAATAGATGAAATTGTAAACAAAATTTACCAAATATTTTGAATAAATATATACAATCAATCACAAGTATACGTTATAAGCAAATTGCTCTTTGACAGAGAATCATCATTGATCAGATGAGAATTTCTTGAAATTTTCTGGCCAGTGTTCCCTGAGGTCCTCCTCCCCTTTTGGCCTTTCTCATCTTCTCATCAGAAGTTCTCCTTGGCAACTTTAAGATACTGAATTAGAAGAATTCATAGGAATAGTGGCTAGATCACACACCATTTCTAAAAGCTTTCTCTGGGTTCTTATAAATGAGTAGCATGGTGCACCCCAAACATGATGAAGCCTTGTTAAGAGAAGAAGGAATATTTACCGGATCCGCCCAGTGCTGAACTTCAACAGCAACATCACAATTTTGTACAGAGGTTCATTTAGACAAGATGTGTCTAAATTGTATTGGATACTTTTATTTCAGCCTTTGTAAAGGAAAGATGGTACAGGATATAAACAAGAATGTCTAGATGGACAATACAAAAACTAAACTAGGAAAATAAAGAATATACCTTATTAAGGGTTTCATCAGTTTTTTAACTAGGGAAAGATGTACATAGATGCTTACATGCTTAAATTCAATGGACAATAAAGTCTGTACCATCCTAATTGGCAGTATGAGCTTAGTTTCCCTCAATATT
>CAUYSK010073953.1:0-16639 GCA_963575035.1 Avahi laniger | reverse complement strand
GTGGGCTGAGCCTTTAAGATTACTTGAGGGGGTGATGTCTAGTTAAAGGGTGGGCCAGTTTGTACGTGTGGGATTCCAGATGGATCTTTACTTCTGTGTTTTGTAGAAGGGAGGCAAGTAGATGAGGCTAGAATGTTAATTTAGGGGATGGAGCCGAGATCGTTTCTGTGTTGAGTCCCTAACCACTTTCTCTGCCTCTTCTATCCCCCAGTAGTTATGGTGCTGGACTCTTATGGACAATAATGTCATGGAAGTCGTCTGCCCCACAGACGTCCTAGCATGGCAAATACAATAAGGCATGAAAAACCTTGAATACTTTTGGGGAGCTGTAAACTGTCCAGGGCGCCAGGGACTACCTTAATGAACTTGGAGGCGAGAGGGCGGGGAAGGTGATGGGGAAGGATGGGCACTGAAGGAGGGCAGTGGACAGGGCCAGGCTGAGAATCCAGCACAAGCCGAGTCAATATAGAGCATTGGTAAGACTCCAAACTCTGGTGCCAGGCAGCCTGGATTCAAGTCTGACTCCGCTATAACCAGCTTCCTGACCTTTATTTTTTTAAAATTTTACCCAGGTAAATTCTACCCTAGCTGCCTGACCTTTTGTTTGTCATTTTATTCTCTTTGTGAAAAGCTTAACTACCATAATATAAAAGTATCACATATATTCATATTTTAAGAATTAGAATCAAAACAATGTCAGAACCGTGTCCTCTATATTTTCCTGTAACTACCACATCACTCCAGCGTCACTTCCTGCCATCCTTCAGAACGCTTTTTCAGTCTTCAGGTCCTCTTGGAAGTAGTACTGGGAACAGTTAATCTCCTTCTTGTCTCCTCGACCACCCCTCCCCAGAACCCCTGTGTCTGTAGTCTTAACCACACCTATAATCCCTGATTTTCCCAACCTATCTTATGAGTTCCATGGGGTCAGGGCAGGGCCTGTAACAGAGTAGGTACTCAACCAATGTTTATTGAATAAAAAACGATTAAATGGTGGATTTTGCAAGACTTGGATATAGTCTTCCTTAACTATGTGGCAAACAAGTGCTTTTCTGAATGTTTGTTACTCCTGATTTTGCTTTCAGGATGAAATAAAAACAGAAAAAAAAAAAAAGATCTTTTCTTCCATTATATTTTTGCCAAAAAATTTTGCATTAGGATCAGGGTAGGTTGACATGATCTCCGTGGTATATGTGAGGAGCAAGTCAGAGACCAGGTGTGAACCAGCTGAGGCCAAACTCTCTCAGGGACCTCTGGCCTGAGCCTGGGTAAGCAAGCCTCTATTACACGTACAGCCTCCAGTGGCTGCCCCACGAAGTGGTTATCACTTGAGCCATGGACAGCTTGCCTGGCAGGCCATTGGAGCCAGAGGAGAAATCTGGCTGACGACACAGCTAAGTGATCCATGTTGACATCATTAACAATAAGAAATATCAACATCTTGAACCCTCTGATACGATGTGATTATAAGGGAATATCATCTCTGTGACATTCTTTTTGTTGTTGTTGTTTGTTTTTTGTGGATTTTTCTTTTTTTTTGAGACAGAGTCTGGCTCTGTTGCCCAGGCTAGAGTGCTGTGGCATCAGCCTAGCTCACAGCAACCTCAAACTCCTGGGCTGAAGCGATCCGACTGCCTCAGCCTCCCGAGTAGGTGGGACTACAGGCATGTGTCACCATGCCCGGCTAATTTTTTCTATATATATTTTTTTAGTTGTCCAGATAATTTATATTTTTAGTAGAGACGGGGTCTCGCTCTTGCTCAGGCTGGTCTTGAACTCCTGACCTTGAGTGATCCACCCCCCCTCAGCCTCCCAGAGTGCTAGGATTACAGGCGTGAGCCACCAAGCCCAGCTCCTGTGAGATTCTTGCCAAAAACTCATAACCTCAGTCTAATCATGAGAAATCATCAGACAAATCCATATTGAGGGATGTTCTGCAAAATAACTGAAGTATACTTTTTAAAAGTGTTAAATGTCATGAAAGACAAAGAATGACTGAGGGAGTGTCCTACACCGGAGGAGACGAAACAATCATTACACTTATTTTGCAATGTGTAGTCCTAGATTCAATCCCAGAACAGAAAATGGTCTATAGTTTAGTTAATACTATTACACCAATGTTAATTTACTGATTCTGATAATATGCTATTGTTCTATTAAATGTTTAAGGGGATCTGGATAAAAAGTATATAGGAACTCTCTGTACTATTTTTGCAATATTTCTTTAAATCTAAGGTAATTTCTAAATAAAAATTTATTTATGTATTTATTTATTTATTGGAGACAGAGTCTCGCTCTATTGCCCAGGCTAGAGTGCCGTGGCATCAGCCTAGCTCAGAGCAACCTCAACCTCCCGGGCTCAAGCAATCCTTTTGCCTCAGCCTCCCGAGTAGCTGGGATGACAGGCATGTGCCACCATGCCCGGCTAATTTTTTCTGTAGATTTTTAGTCGTCCAGCAAATTTTCTTTCTATTTTTAGTAGAGACGGGGTATCACTCTTGCTCAGGCTGCTTTCAAACTCCTGAGCTCAAACGATCCTCCTGCCTCGGCTTCCCAGAGTTCTAGGATTACAGGCATGAGCCGCCGCACTCAGCCTATTTCTAAATAGAAATTTAAAGAATGTTTTTGTATATTGAAAACCATGATAGCTTTACCATTGAAATTCTGGGACCTATCCCTGATGCCCAGGGCTTCTAGACCTGGAAATATGGCCATGGGACTGATTGAATAATGGCCTGCCTGTTTTCAAGACCATTCTCCAAACCACCATACTATTCAACTTTTCAAAACATGTGACTATGTCCCCATTTCATTTACTTATATTTATAACTTTGCACTTAAAGGCTCTAGCATATAACTTCCACCAAAGGCATGTGCTATAATTTACCCTATTCCCTTCTGTTTGTCATTTAGGTGGTCTTCTAGCTTTCACCACAGTAAATAATACAATGATGAGTCTCGCATAAAAATCATTTTATAGCCAGGTGCAATGGCTCAGGCCTGTAATTCCAGCACTTTGGGAGGCCAAGGCGGGAGGGTCGCTTGAGGCCAGAAGTTCAAGACCAACTTGAGCAAGATAGTGAGACTGTCTCTACAAAAAGATTTTAAAAATTAGCCAGGTGTGGTAGCATATGCCTGTAGCCTCAGCTACTTGGGAGGCTGAGGCAGGAGGATCACTTGAGCCCAGGAATTTGAGGTTGCAGTGAGCTATGATCACACCACTGCACTCCAGCCTGGGTGACAGAGTGAGATGCTGTCTCTAAAAAAAAAACAATGTTTTATACATCTTCAATGATTTCTTTGGGATGAATTTGTAGCAGAATTACAGTGGTTTTTTTTCTTGTGACTATTTCTTTAAATATCTGTCTTCTACTTTACAAACTCTTAAGGTCCTACAGAAGAGAGATCTATCTCATTAATCTGTTACTGAACCCAAAAGGGGTCTGGCCTAAGTCTGGTTGCTCACCGCACAGAAAGCCAATTATTGAGACAATGAGGATTGCCAAGGAAGAAAGGAATTTTTAATACGAATGACATCAGCCAGGAGAGAGGGGGAGGCAGCCTCAAATCTCTCTTCCCAACTGACTAAGAGCAAGGACTTTTATAGTGGGGTTTGCAGTCATAGAGTCTGCAGGTGGTCTAATTCGAGAGTCAACTGTTGTTGATGGATGGTGAGTTGTTAGTCCTGTGAAGTTAATTAAGTCTGCTCCTTAGGCTTAACTTGTTTGAAAATCTGAGGTATTGGGGAGAGAAAAAAAAAATGACTTAAGGAGGGAGTCATTTTGCAAGACTAATTACAAAAAAAAATTTTTTTTGAGACAGGGACAGGGTTTTGCTCTGTCACCCAAACTGGAGTGCAGTAGCGTGATCATAGCTCACTGCAACTTTGAACTCCTGGGCTCAAGTGATCCTGCCACCTCAGCCTCCTGAGTAGCTGGGACTACAGGTATGCGCCACTGCATCTGGCTAATTTTAAACATTTTTTTTTTTTTAGAGATGGGGTCTCGCTATGTTGCCCAGGCTGGACTCAAACTCCTGGCCTCAAGTGATCCTCCCACCTTTGCCTCCCAAAGTGCTGGCATTACAGGCATGAGGCCCATGCCTGGCCTGAATTACAAATTTTTGAATTTTTAGGAACTGGCACTCACAATGTTTAATGTTGCTATATTTTTAAAATATCCATTTAAGTATCACTGTTCCCCACTGGCCTCTAGGGAGAAGGAGTACTTTGTCAAGTATTGAAATCTGGCATTAGTAGGTACCATTTCATGTCTATTATTTAGACATGTACGCAAGTGGCACTCACTGATAAAGCTTTTCTAAGACGAGGTCTCGCGGTGTTGCCCAGGCTAGAATGCAGTGGCTAGTCACAGGCGCAATCATATCTCACTATATAGTCTGGCATGCCAGACTTCAAGTGATCCTTCCGCCTCAGCCTCCCAAATAAATGGGATTACGGGCAGGCGCCATCGCGCACAGCTGATTTTTTTCTTCATGGTTTATTTTATCAACACTTCCCACATCGGTAGGATACAGTAAGGTGCACACAATAGGCGCCCAATAAATACTTGTCAAACACCTACACGAAGGAACGAATACCCATTGAGAATGAATCCACCTACCACGGCTACCTCCCTGAAGAACTACATTTCCCTATGTGCGCGGCTCGACGCACTTCTATGAAACTTTAAAAGAGCGACAACTACTTCCTACAGCCCCTTGTCCGCCCTCGCCCCCGGTGCCGCAGTGCTTTGTGGGAAATGTCGTTCCTGCGCTCGTCGGCCCGCCCCCAGCGATATGAAGCAAAACTAAACTTCCCGGCAGGCAGCGCACTGGCGGGGGGGAAAAGCGGCAAAATGGCGGACGCAGAAGATCGTGTTTTGCAGCCAGCGGCAACTTCCACCACCCCAATTTCATTCGGCTTCACTCGCACGTCCGCCCGGAGGCGGCTGGCGGACCCGGGAGATGGTGCGGGCCCAGCCCCGGAGGAGAAGGATTTCTTGAAGACTGTGGAAGGAAGAGAGCTGCAGAGGTGAAGCGCCGGGTCTTTCACTCCGTGAATATCGGTGCGGTGGGCGCAAGCAGGAGGGAGGAATCTGAGTTGTTTGTGTTGGTGACAGTGGCCTGGGAAGCCTGAAGGACGGCCTGAGGAAATTCGTGGAGGCAAGAAGGCGGAAATTTGTAGGAGAGGTGGGGAAATTGGGCTTGATGGCCGTGGGGAATGAGAAGAGAACATGTATTCCTGAGAGGGAGTGTCTTTAGGGCTTGGGGACACTGAGGTATGTGCGTTCTGAGAGGGAAAGGAGGGGAGAATGACAGGACCTCTAATGTCTCATCGGAAGCGGTGGAGCTTTATGGGAAACGGAATGGAGCTTCAGATTCAGGTTGATGGAGCCATCCTCAGCTTAATTAGGAGAGGAGAGTTTGAGGAAGGGACTTCCAGATGCGAATCAGCCGTCTAGGAGGCTGTTCTGGAGCCTGGAGCTGGAGAGAGGTGAAGATGGTGATTTGTGAGTCACTGAGGAAGCCAGTCTTGGAATGAACAGAGGGTCCAGGAATGAATTCTCAAAGACACTGACATTTAAGATTTGCTGGGGGCGGGGTGGGGAGGAAGGGCTGGGGGAGAGAATCCGAAGAATACACTATCAGAGACATAACAGGAGAGCCACCCAGGAGAACGGAGGACATGGTTCATGGGTCTAGGGGTGAGTTTAGCTCTTGTGTTTTCTCTGAATGAAGGAGTGTGGCTCAGAACCCGTCGACCCTGTCACTGTCCTAAACCTCACCCCTCTGTGTCCACATCAGTGTGAAGCCCTCAGAAGCCCCCAAGGAACTCATCATCCCTTTGATCCAGAATGGCCATCGCAGGCAGCCACCAGCACAGCCCCCTGGGCCATCCATGGATACTGGGGCCTTGGCGGATGGGGTGCTGTCCCAGGCTGTGAAGGAGATAATTGAGGGTGAGTGATCCCCCTTCACCCTGCCCCAGTGAAGGAAGAAGAGGAAGAAAGTGGAAGGATAGGATGGAACCTCATTGCTCCCTCCCATTCTTCCTTTAGAATCCAAGAAGTCTCTGGAAGAGAGAGAGAATGCGGGTATCGACCCCACGCTCGCTATCCCCATGATCCAGAAAGGATGCACCCCCAACAGGGAAGGGGCAGACAGCGAACCCGGGGCTGAGACAGTGAGCTGGCCCCTAACCCCCCTCCTACCCCAGCCTTTCTTTGCCCTGTCTGCCAAGCTTTCCTCCCTGCACACGGCAGGGAATGTCTCTGTGTGTGCTAGAGGCCTGCCACCTATCCCCCCCTTCTGCCATCATGTTTGGAAACATTAACAAGTAAATCTGGATACTGGGATGTGAAAAAAGTACTTGAATCCTGGGATTATCTGAATGAGATGGGGTGCAAAGGGAACAGGAAATGTAAAGGCCCTGAAGGTAGACACTGCTTAGAGTGTTTGAGGAACACGGAGGAGACCAATGTGGCTGGAGTGGAATGAATGAGGGGGAGGGGTAGAAAGGAGGCAGAGGGGGCTAGATCAGGCAGGGTCCTGTGGGCCACGGTGAGGACTTTGGGTTTTACTCTGAGAGAAATGAGAGCCATGGGCAGCCCCTTAGCAGAGAAGGGACATGACTTACGGTTTGACCGGATCCCTCTGGCTGCTGTGAGCAGAACAGACTAATAAGGGAAGGTGGAAGCAAGAGGACTAGTAGTCCAGGCTAGAGATGATGGGGACTCAGACCGAAGTGGTGGGAGCGAGGCCTAGAAAGATAGGTAGGGTTTAGTGGGAAAGGGAAGAACAGAGTGAGTACTCCCAATGGCAGCAGCAGCCCATGCAATGGCACGGTGGCAGGAAGTCACCGTGGTGTTTATCTGTCAGTGAGGCAACTTGTGTGTCTGGAGCAAATGTGAAGGACTGAAGGAGTGATGATAGGAGGTGACAACAGGAGAGGTAAGAGGTGTGTCCACAGAAGTAACCAAGTCTGTCTTTCATCCCCACAGAGCTCACTCTTTACCTCTTCATTCATAAATTTTTTACAGTGCTTCTTTGGGGCCTAGTTCTCCTACAGCCCCAGACCACCCTCTTTTTCCACCCAACTGTTCTCATCAGCCTTCAGATGTGCTCTTGTTTCCTTCATCTTTAACAAAAAAAGAGATCCTCACTTGATTCTTCATCCTGTTCCAGCTTTGGCTTCATTTCTCTAACTTTTACCCTTACAAACCTCCTCCTGCAGCTTTTTACATCTCGATTGAGCACAGTTCCGTCTGTCCTTCCTCTCACTCAGCTTAAAAACCTTGGAGTCATCCTTGACTACCCTCTTTATTTCATACCCCATACACACGCTGTCAGTACAATCCTATCATCTCTCTTTTCAAAATAATACCCAGAATCTGACCACTTGTCACTATCACCACTACCACTATGCTGGGCTGAGCTGCCAGCATCTCGCCTGGACTATTGCAGTAACTTCCTCACTGGTCCCTCTCCGGGCTCCCACCTGACTCAGGGTCCTCCAGCTCCTGCCCGGCTCTCCTGATTAGTTTCTTACCCACCCCTCTCTGCCTCCACGTCTCAGTTTCAGTCATGTTGACTTTCATGATACTCTTCAAACATATCAAGTCTTGTCCTGCCTCAGGACCTTTGCTCTTACTGTTCTCTGCTTGGAATACTTTTCCTTCTCACACCCTCAGGGCTCCCTCTGTCATATCCTGGTTGCTGCTTAAATGTCAGCTCAGTGGCTATCCCTCTGCATCCCCTTAACCTGTTTGTTTTTCTTTGTATAACTTATCACCACCTGACATATCACGTTTTCTGTATTTTATTCATTGTGTGTCTCCACAGCTAGAATATAACTAGAATGTAAGCCCCACAAGGACAGGGGTTTTTGTCTGTTTTAGTCACTGCCTTATCCCCAGCACCCAGAACAGTACTTGACACAGATTGGGTGCTTTAGAAATATTTGTTGAAGGACTGGAGTAAAGTGAGGAATGGTAGGCGAGAGGAAATCAAAACTCCCCCTTGAGCTGACTGGAGAAGAAGCATGGAGGGTTGATAGCAAGATAGCAAGTGCACTTCCAACAGAGGGCCGAGCATCGGCAAAGCCTGACCCTCCCTCTTCTGCTTGACCCGCAGATGCCAGAGGAGGCAGATTACGAGGCAGTGCCTGTGGAGGCCTACGGGATGGCCATGCTGCGGGGTATGGGTTGGAAACCTGGCGAGGGCATTGGCCGCACCTTCAATCAGTGAGTTCTGGGGTAGGGGTGAGGGGACAGACAGATAGGGTCGTGATCAAGATCCCCATGCTTACTTGCCAACCCAGAACCATCCAGGCAGGGAGGAAGGATACATTACCACCCTGATGAATCCAGTATCCCCTTTCATTACTGGTCTAAACTCCTGTTTGCCCTTTGAAACTCCATCTGGGGGCCAGGGACAGTGGCTCATGCCTATAATCCCAGCATTTTGGGAGGCTGAGGCAGGAGGATTGCTTGAGAGCAGGAGTTTGAGATCAGCCCAGGCAATGTAGTGAGACCCCATCTCTACAAAAAATTAAAAATGAAAAAAATAGGTTGGCACAGTGGTGCATGCCTGTAGTCCCAGCTACTCAGGAGGCTGAGGTCAGGAGGTCAAGGCTGCAGTGAGCTATGATCGCACCACTGCACTCCAGTCTGGATGACAGAGCCAGACCCTGTCTCTAAAGCAAACCAATTAAAAAACTCCATAATAGGATCCCACTTATGTAAAGTTTGCCTCTCTGGGCATCAGTTTCCTCATCTGAAAACTCGGGATAATAATACTGACTTCATAGGTGTGTTGTGAGAGTTAAATGAGATCATACACATGAAGCACGTACAGTGGGGGCCCCAAGAAAGCATAGACTAAACATTTGCTGTTATCGCGTGGACTTATAACTGCTTTCTTCGCGGTTGCAAACTCCAAAGAATTCTGAAAAGCAAACATTTTTTTTCATAAACCATTTGACAGCCAAACATGACCTGAATTGGCACTGAGCATTTATAATCTGTTTCCTGCTTGGTGTGAATATTCATATGATTTCCCGTGCAGAAATATTAGTGTATTTCATTACAGCAATCTGCCTCTGGTCCCCACTGTGATATTATGTAATAGTTGGTATATGCAGCATGTTATTAGGTTGACCCAAATGAAATTGCCATTTCTGTAGGTCAAAAACAGTCCCAATATGAGATCGGAAAGGGTATTTTTGAAAATATTGATGGGGTGGGATGTGGGCAGTGGGGAGGGGAATGAGGCGTTGGAGACTGCTGCACCACCCCCGCCCCCAGCAAGCCCATATTCCACCCTGCAGGGTAGTGAAGCCCCGCGTCAACTCACTGAGGCCCAAAGGGTTAGGTCTGGGTGCCAACCTGACCGAGGCCCAGGCCTTGACCCCCACCGGCTCCTCCCACATGCCAAGGCCAGATAAGGAGCAGGAGAAGGACAAGGAGGACCAGCCTCAAGCACTGGTGCCTGGAGGAGCTGTGGTGGTCCTTTCTGGTCCTCACCGAGGCCAATATGGGAAGGTAAGGAAGCAAAATATCCCAGGAGCCAGGGACAGGGCAGGTTGGTTTGAGGGCAAGAGGGAAGAATTTGGTTTGGGGTAGAAGGGCTGGTAGTCCTAGTCTTTTAGGCCTGCCTGGCCACTGCCTCACTAGGTAACCATGACCACATGCTGGGCCTTTCTGAGCCTCAGTTCCCAACTAAAAGGGAAAGAATGCCATATTCCACAAGTCCCTGAGGATTAAATGCTCAAAGGCTATCCACGCAAGCCCCATAGTCTGCTGAGGGAAACATAGGAACCAGGCCAGGTCCCACTCTGCTGGGGAGACACAGGAGTCAGGCCTATTGGAGGTAAGGGGTAGACAGCTTGGTCTTAGGAATGCTGGTGGAGTTCACAACCCCTGCCTCACTTCTTCCCTCAACACTGTAGGTGGAAGGCCTCGATCCTGACAATGTCCGGGCCATGGTACGACTGGCTGCCGGGAGCCGCGTGGTGACTGTTAGTGAGTACTGCCTGCGGTCTGTCTCCCAGCAGGAGTTTGAAAAGAACTCCTTGGATCTCAGTGGTGAGCCTCTTGCATAGCTGGGGGAGTTGGAGAAGCATTCCTGGGGGTGGCAGGGCCCAGCTCGTGGGGTGGGTTTAAGATCTGCAGGAGGGGAAGGCAACAGTCTGCTTGGCAGGTGTGACTCCCAGTTAGAGGTCAGGCAGTGAGAGTGGAGACGCATGGCTTACTCTGATTGAAGAAAGGTTGATTTCTTGCCCCTGAGTCCGTAACCTGTCTCTGAGTGGGAAGACACAGGTGCAGAAACCAATGCCTACCCTCTTGGAGTTTTTGTCTATTTAGGGTGGCAAACCTCTCCTTTGCTAGGGAGTGAGAACTGCTAGGATGTGACCAAGGAGAAAGGAACTCTAGGTAGGCAGAATGGCCCAGGCAAAGCTGTGTCAGTAGGATGGGGCAGTTTGGCAGATGAGTGCAGACAGAACTCTCTAGGACTTTCTAGCCCACACTAGGTGAGCACTGTCGGTGTGGGCTTGGGCGGCTGGGGGAGGCTGCCTGAAGGAGGTAGGATGGTTGAGAGGTGGGGGAGAGGCATTCTACTAGCCCAGGCGAAGGCATGATGGTGAGAAGGGGCACTTTGGTAGGCAGGAGATGGCCCTGGGCTGAGGTGTGGCCTTGGAAGGAAAGGGCAGTAAGACACTGAGGCTCTTCTCTGGTTCTCCCCACACCCCTTTGAACAGGCCAGGTGAGCAAAACTTCTCCAGGGCAACAGAATGGGACAGCCTCATCACGGAAGCCCCTCCGGGATCAGGACCTACGTGTCCAGCAAGAGAACGCAGAGAGGAAGCGGAAACACCTTCCAGACCGGTGGGACCCTGGGCATGTGGGACAAGGGAAGCAGGCAGGGTGTGGGTAGGTTCAAGCAGCCAGGGAAGGCTTCCAGGGCAAGGTAGGTGCATCGAAGGAGCTAGGAATGGCATCATGGGTGGGTTTCATGGCGTAGGCAAAGGTAGGCAACTGGCAGGTGCATCTGATGAAGAACTAAGCTTCGTGTTGTCCCCTCTCCACAGACAGGATGGACCTGCAACCAAGAGTGGGAAAACAGCCCCCAGGAGTCAGCACTGGTTGCACAGGGACCTGCGTGTGCGGTTTGTGAACAAGCTGCACAAAGGTGGCCAATATTACAACACCAAGGTGGGAACCCTGCAGCCTGGGTCCCCCTCCTCCCTCGGGGCTGGGCCCCCTTAACTCTCTAACATCTCACATCCGCTGACCTGTCTCCCCAGATGACCATTGAAGATGTCCTGAGTCCAGATACCTGTGTGTGTCGGACAGATGAAGGCAGAGTTCTGGAAGGTGAGTCTAAACAGTAGCAGCTGGGGCATTACCATCCTGGAGGCTGTTCGAGAAAGGTGTCTTAGGCCAAGAGCCTAGCCCAGGCAAGGCTGGGAGGTTGGGCAGTTTAGGTTCTTTGCAAGGCTCAGCACCCTCTTACGGAATATTAGACACTTCCATGATGGTGATTATCTGAGCCCCACTCTCCCACCTGTCAAATTAGTGTAGAAGTTACTGTTTCTCCCTCTTGTGGTGGGGGTGTGTATTGAGCTCCCAAAGCAGGGCAGAACTTACATGCCCACAATAACTGGGGGAGTTATATTACCACCACCCCTGTATGTAAATGTTGCCTTTATGACAGTTATTTCTGTGAACTTCTCCTAAGGTTTCCTCATCTGTGAAATGGGTGTGGTGGGATTCCATTTGTCAACAGGGTATAGAGTGGCTCCAGGAAAACAGGAAAGGCCTTTTCGACAGGACCCTGGCTGGGCCAGCCCTTGCTGCAGGCCTCATTCCCTTCTCCCTCATCTGCAGGCCTGAGGGAAGACATGCTGGAGACCCTGGTTCCCAAGGCAGAGGGCGACTGTGTGATGGTGGTACTCGGCCCACACGCTGGAAGGGTGAGTCGCAGACCTGGAAGTGGAAGTTTCAAGGTCATTCAGGGGCTGTCCCAGGGACTGGGCTGGCCTTGCTGCTTGCTGACTCCACCCTATCCCTACTCCAGGTGGGACATCTGCTGGGCCGGGACAGAGCACGGAGCCGGGCTTTGGTGCAGCTGCAGAGAGAAAATCAGGTGGTGGAGCTTCACTACGATGCTGTCTGCCAGTATGTGGGCCCTAGTGACGCAGACGAAGACTGACCCACAGGACCACTGCTGTTCCCCAGAAGATTACCCATTTTATACAGTATGAGAAAGTTGCCTTTGAGAAGGTGGGAAGATAATTATTCCATCCTCTATGCTACAGTCCTGGGACAGAGACAGAGGAAATGGATGGACCAGAAGGGAGGCTAGAGAGAAACCCAATATTTGCCAGTATTTAATGTATAATAAAAACCATTTCAGACACTTAGTAGAAAGATGAAATCTTAAGTGGCGTGCTGAACTGGGAGTTAAGGTGGGAACCATTTCATTTTTCAGCCTCACCTTTCTGCTTGGGATGCAGGACAAGTTAAAGGACTCATTCGGTCATGAGCTCACTCTTCGGGTACAGAAACCATGGAAGCTGGCCCCTGAGCAGATGCTACGGAATCTGGAATGCCACATCTCTGAACAACTTCCTGAGCCAGAACTCCAGCTGCGGAGTCTGCTTTCATTCTTGGTTTAGAGGAGACCCCAGAGAATATCCTGAGCTGGTGTGGGGAGTTAAGAGGAAGGGAGGCTTCTGCCCACAAATGGGATATGGTTTCCTTTGTTTGTTTTTTAGAGACAGAGTCTGACTGTTGCCCAGGCTAGAGTGCCGTGGCATCAGCCTAGCTCACAGCAACCTCAAACTCCTGGGCTCAGGTGATCCTCCTGCCTCAGCCGCCCAAGTAGCTGGGTCTACAGGTGTGTGCCACCAGGTGTACAGCCACCGCACCTGGCCCAAATGCGGTATGTTAGCTTTAATTTCCAAAGGTGCCAGGTCATTTCTGAGCCCTCATTTTAGTCGCAAAACTTTGCATGCAGGTAAAATTTTCCGATGTCTCGGGTAGAATTTCTCTGGTTGCTCCAGGAAACTATATTCTCAAAAAGGTTATCGTCAGAAAATTCTCAACCTTTTTCCTGTGAATGGCCTGAGATGCAAAATCAATGAGGGAAGTCAGAGCTTCAGACACAGTTGTTTCTAAATCATCCCCAGTATCTAAGTCACTGACGTAATATCTGATATTTGAGTTAGAACAAGGCCATGGGTACAAACTCCTGACAGGTCAGAACATGACAGAGTGCTGGAGAATTGAAACACTTAGCCCTAGACTAGAAGAGTAAAGGTAAATTGCTGGCCGGGTGCCGTGGCTCATGCCTGTAATCCTAGCACTTGGGAAGGCCGAGGCAGGAGGATTGCTTGAGCTCAGGAGTTCGAGACCAGCCTGAGCAAGAGCAAGACCCCATCTCTACAAAAACTAGAAAAATTATCTGGGCGTTGTGGTGTGCGTGTGTACTCCCAGCTACTTGGGAGGCTGAGGCAAGAGGATCGCTTGAGCCCAGAAGTTTGAGGTTGCTGTGAGTTATGGTGATGACACTGCACCCAAGCCAGGGTGACAGAGCAAGACCCTGTCTCAAAAAATAAAGGTAAATTGCTGTCCCTGCTGAGCAGAGGGAAACTGCTATTTATATAGAAAAACAAGGAGTTTCCAAGCTCAGTGGCCACGTGCCCAGTAAGGGATGATTTAGAAAAACTTTCCAATATAGTAACCATGACATGAAATACAGTTGCTACAGGCCAATTTAATTTATCCCCAATTAATTCCAGAATACATCTGTTTTCAAGATTGGCCAAATAAGGTTGTTTCAGCAGACAGTGGGGGTGCAAATCCCCACCCATGGTCCTCCAGTTCTTCAGTCATAATTGGGATTGCACACACTGCCCTCGGAATTCCAGCCTGGCTTGTATTTTTATTTTTTTTTATTTTTTTATTTTTTTTTTGAGACAGAGTCTCACCGTGTTGCCCGGGCTAGAGTGCCATGGCGTCATCTTAGCTCACAGCAACCTCAAACTCCTGGGCTCAAGCGATCCTCCTGCCTCAGTCTCCCGAGTAGCTGGGACTACAGACATGCACCACCATGCCCGGCTAGTTTTTTCTATATATTTTTAGTTGTCCAATTAATTTCTTTCTAATTTTAGTAGAGACGGGGTCTCGCTCTTACTCAGGCTGGTTTCGAACTCCTGAGCTCAAACAATCCGCCCGCCTCGGCCTCCCAGAGAGCTAGGATTACAGGCGTGAGCCACCGCGCCCGGCCTGGCTTGTATTTTTAATCTTGGGGGCCAGGGCTGGGGGTGGTCCAATTTGTCACATCTGGTAGTCAGTTTCCTATGCTATATGTGCTTTTACCCAGTCAAGAAGGCCTCCTCCTTTCTCCAAATCATAATAAAATGGTCTTGGTAAATATCCTCAAGAAGGGCTAAAAGCTCCCCAGGGAATGGTGCTGGTCTTTTTGTTTCTGCCTTGTAACATGGCATACCCTGGCCATGGCAGACATTCCCTCTGTCTCTTCTGTGTCCACAATACTAATATAGATCTTTCATCAGCTTCAGATTTCCTGGAATTAATCTTTCTACTGAACCTGCATTTGAAAACAGGGCCTGAAGTTCTTGAATATGGTCCTTTGTCCAGAATACCTAGCCCCAGGCAGCGCGCCTGGTCTCCCTAACTGACCGTTGGGGTTTTTTGTGCTTCCCCTTGAGAGGAGCCCTCCTGATCCCTCATTTTGAGAACATGGCTCCTTATATTCAGAGAAGGGTGGACAATATAAGGAGGCTTTCCCAGTCTGCCCCTTGTTCACACTGCACAAACAAAGTCTTGTTTCTAAAGACGTCTGGAAACTGCGCGGTTTGCTCCCGGCTTGCAGCCTGGCATCTGCCTGCTGCCAGGGTTGCTCCTGTGGCAGCGGTCACTGCAGCAACAGCTCCTGTGAGCCCAGGAATTCTGCACAGGCCACTCACAAGCTAGGGACTCTGACCTGTACAATTTGTCCAGACTGGCTTCTTCCACATCACAGGAGTTAAGCAAGATGTGGGTTAAAAAGCATCTGCTTTTTCTGCCAAGTCTCCAGAAGTTTCCCTGGCAGGGTGCTGCCTCTGTTAAAAACTGCAGACACTGAGTCTTGAATTTGTGGCAGCAGACTCAAGAAGCAGTTTCATTGCCTCTAAGAAATAAGTCAGTTACTGGGGTGATTGGGTCTGAGCATGGTGGCAGATATATACAGGTAGACACCCTTTTCTGACATTCTCTCCTCATGCTCCCCTCCACCCCGACACGGGGCCTCTTCACCTCCATGTTTGTAGCACCACGCAGAGGGATAAAGTATCCAACAACTCGTAAAGCTGTATCAGGGATGGTGGGTTCTCACCAAGTCCCCTCTTGCCCCAGTTCATTCAGCAAACATCTATGGAGCCCCTGCCGTGTGCCAGGTACTGTTCTGCATGCTAGGGGTACGGTACGGTAGGGAGTAAATCATTTACTCAACAAATATTGAGTCCCCACTATATGCCAGGCAGGATTCTAGGTGCTGGGGATATAGCCTTGGGCAAAGCAAGGACCCTTGCCCTTGTGGAGCTGACATTCCAGTGGCGCTGAGAAGCAAGGCACAATAAATACAAGTAGATCATCTAGGATGTTACGAGGTGCTACGAACCACAGGGAAAGAGAAAGTACAGCAGGGCAAAGGGGATCAGGAGTGAGCACATGGCAGTATGAGTAAGAGGGCCACAGAAGGCCGTATGGAAAAGGTGCCATTGAGCAGATATGAAGAAAGCAAGGGACAGTCATATACCTATTTGGCGAAAGAGTGGTCCACGCAGAATGCAAAGGCCCTGGGGTAGCTGGTGTGCTTCAGGAATAGCGAGGTCGGGGTGGCCGCAGGGGAATAACCGAGGGAGAAGGTGGTAGGAAGCCAGGTCAGGGCGGCGCTGTTTGCTGTGCGATCCGTCCACTGCGAGGACTTTGCCTCTTGCTCTGACTGAAGTGGAAATTCATAGAAGCCTCCCTGCAGCCACTGCCAAAGACGGACAGCTGACAACCCCTCTCACTACACATGCCACCGACGCATACAGAGCCACGAAACACATTTGTACCTCTAGTTTTTTGGTCAATCTGGCTGATTTCTACCACTGGAAACTGATTTTCCCCACTGGCTGCCCAGCAAGGCTTCTGGAACTTCATGTAAGGTGTGCCCCCATGAATCGGTGGGTTGTAGGCTTTATACCTCTAACTTTTCCAGATAATGTCAGACTGTTCCCCAAGTGAATGCTAGCTCAGTCCCCATGCCTCCCTGGGCCTCACTTTCCCCATCCCTGAGGTAGGCCGTTTGGGAGCATGAAGCTCTCAGGCACAGGGACAGCAGTTTTGGGGAGCTGAGCAGGTCCGGGCTGTGACATTACCAGGTACCTGAAAGGGGAAAGCATATCTCCAAGTGAGACCAGTCCTGCCTGGAAACTTCCGTGGCTCCCCACATCGGCAGGTCCAAAGCCTCTCCCTGAGCCTAGGCTCAAAGCCCCTTCTGGTGTGGCAGTTCCAACACCTCTCCCCCCACCCCCTCACAACTCACCTTATGGTGCCCCAACTCACTGGGCTCCGTCAAACCTCCA